>JAJOOO010084030.1:0-33465 GCA_029582685.1 Solanum piurae
GTTTTCTTGGTAAAGAAAGTTTTAAATTCCTTATGGTTTTAGTGTCTATGCGATGAATGAATGCTAAGAGGCTTGTATTAGACCTCTTCGAGGTCGAGTACGCCGGTTACGACTAGGGGGTGCTCCCGGGTCGTGACAGCTGTACATAGCAAGCATCGTCAAAACTCCACCAACCGTAGGTTGTACACAGCAAAACATCGATCGAATTCCGCCAATCGGAGCCTGTATATAAGCAAAAGAAGCAACACTCCGTCAATCGAAGACTAACATCGTAGCGACATCACCAAAGCTCCACTGACCGGGGGCATGCAAGCATAGCAACTTTGTCATACGCCGACAATTAAATTTACATTACAATTTTTACACAACCGGATACATGCTTTTACATTACAACAGCCCCGCCAGCCGGAGGCTTTACATTACAAGCTTTACACAGCCGGATACAGGCTTTTACATTACAAGCTTTACATAGCCGGATATAGGCTTTTACATTGCAACAGCCCCCCAGTCGAGGGCCTTTACATTACAAGTTACTTTACCTACATCACATTCATAATACAAAAAGAGACATCAACAATCGTTTGAACATCTACACTCTACCTTTTCATTCCTATTTCAATTTATAATTTTTGAACCGCAACAAGTACTTTTCACCCTTCTACATGTTTTGCAGGACAAAGCATTACAACGAGGAACTCCTTCTAAGCAACAAACTAGGGCAAGTTAGGGCAATGACAAGCATCACTAGCTACGTCAAGGATTCACTTTCAAAATTTAACTCGACTCGATTTTCTGAAGTTCATATTTAAATTTCACTTATAACATTCTTTCAAGCCTTTTAAGTTGAAAAGAGGGGCTTATAGTTTTAAAAGATCTCCAAATGAAATTTCAAAAGGGTGAAGTAATTTTCATTTAGGTACTTAAGTAGGAAAAATAAAACTCATGAGTTGGAACTTCCAAATGAATTTAGAAATACATAAAGGCTAAAATAATATTCATTTAGGCCTGCTCATCGCTTAGGACCTTTAAATATTTTGAAACTAGTTTAAAGGCTCAAACAATCACATTTAGAAATTGACTTAAGGCTAAGATATTTATCTTTAGATATACATTTTTTAAGAAAAATAAGTAGGGAAGTAGGCTTATATATTTAACAAAACAAATGTAACTATAGAATAAGTCATAATAGCTAGACCTATTTTTATTATATACTCTTTACATAACCCCTTATAAAATGTATTGACTATTCTTACTTTTTCAAACATTGCTAAAAACATTTTAATCTTTTAACATGTCATTTCAAAATTTTAGATATGCCAACAGGTTCAAATGCAAGGTACATACATATAAATATATTCTATATTTTCTCCACATAACCTATTATTATCTACTATCTCTTTTACTAATGTTATTTATTTATTTTCATAATTTATAAATGACTACACTTAAATATACATATTACTTTACTACATATGATCTATCATCAATTTGTCGATACATGTAAATAAATAATAAGTGTTCACATGTTCTAAACAACTTACATATATATACTATACTTTATAATAAACATATTTAAGATCACAAACCTTTATATAATATTTTAACATCTAGTATCATTTATTTTATTTTATTTTAGAAAACTCCATTCTATATATTTTCATTCAAATTACACATCACATATTACTACATATTTACACTCAACTACTATCTTATTTTTACATCTTAATAAGACGACAGATTTTTGCAAATTCAACATCTATATATTTTTAGGATAATTTTATTATGATACACCTATCTATATATATTTTTACATATGAATATATCAAATATTTAAGTACATTTATTTATTTATTTTACAATACTACGATTGAATCTATTTTATAAGACATATATGTCGTACCTTGTATTGCACTCCTTTTAAACTAACTAATTAACTTATCATTGATTTTTAAAGCAAATAAATAAACAAGTTTTCCAAATCATATTTTTCTAAATTGAGTTTAAGGACTATTTTCAGATAGGCTCTGAGGGGTGCTTAACACCTTCCCCTCGAGTAACCATAACCCTTACTCAGAATCTCACTGGTTTCGCAAATCTAAACAGAGTTTACATTTACATAAAATGGTTTTCCTATTTTTTTCCTTAAAATTTAGGTGGAGACTCTAAAAAAAACAAAAAGCAATTTTTTTCTAAAAATCAAAGTGTTAGCCATATTATGTTGTGAACTGTTTCGGCTATGTTTGAAATAGGGTGCGACAGTGTACCCAACAATTTAGATTAACCCGTATTCTGGTCACATCCCAAGAATCCCCTCTAATTCATAGATTTATTTGCTATTTCTATTGTTTTTGCTATAATTGTGACAAAACCCCCAAATTGTGAATTGACACTTTTGTGTCCCCCCCTTTAATTTACAATGTTTTAAATCGTTAATGTCTTTAGCTACGACTAGTTAGAACTAAATATTATTTTTCTATTAATTCTCAAAACCACTCCCTTGGGAATAGACCCCAACCCTTGGTTGGGTTATTATACTATTGCATGATCGTAGACACTTGCATTGGAAGTTGTGTCATTGATTACGGAAACATCAAAATGGCGTCTCTGTCGGGGAGTGGTGTTACTTGAGAATTCTTAGATTAGTAGAATATTTTGTTCTTCTTAGTCGTAGTTTACTCACTTAATCTCTAGTTTTGTTTTGTTGGTTTGTTTGTATCCAAATAGAGGAAGTGAGCATGACGAGCTATACTCGGGAGCCAATGGAGTTTCCCCCATTAGAGGTAATGATGTTCCGGGATCGTATTCTCACCTTCAAACAAGTGGAGGGTGAACGGATCCACAAATCATGGGCAAGGCTTAATGAACTGATCAATCAATGCCCAAATCATAACATTCCCGACATAGCTCTCCTTGAATATTTCTACAGAAGTCTTGGTCCTGGAAACAAGAGATTGGTCGACCAATTCATTCCGGGAGGCTTCGTGAAACAACCATAAGTGATAGCAGCTCAACTGCTTAATTATATGGTTGAAATGGATCAAGAAGTAAAAAAGGACTTCATGTTGGCCACCCTAATGACTCAGATGGATGAGTTGGCAAAAAATATGGTGAAGATCGAGGTCCAGTGTAAGAGGAAGGATAAATACATCCCTTTTCATAAGCGAAGAAGTCTCAAGGACAATGAGGTTAAAAGTCTTGAGGGAATGCTCTCAATCATTCTCCACAAGGTGACTGATCAAGATAGAGAGCTGAAACAAATGAAGGAAGACGTTGAAGGAATGAAGCGGATGATTTGGTCTCATTCCAGAGTTGTCCAGCTGCTAGAGAACCTCATAGGTTAAGCGTCGCCAGATCTTCACCCGAAACATAATGGGGGACTGCCTGGTGATACCAAGGCTAACCCCAAAAGTGGGGTTTGAGTACTAATTTACGTCGTGCCACGACGTTAAGTAAGGTATTGTTTGGGAGGCAACCCAAAACTCTTAAATGCTTGTACTATGTTATTATTGAAATAAAGGTGTCTTGATTTTGTAGGATTGGGCATGAGAAGTTCGTGAAAAGTACAGGATGAATCACACAAGTTCAATTGGCGAATCGCTAACTAGATCAACGACCTCGACAAAGACCGTCGTTTGGATCCCCACCTTAACTAAAGGTCCTGTAAAACTTGGCGAGGTAGATAGACACTCGGCGAACCGCCGAGTAGCGGATTGAAAGCAACTAATATCGCACCTACTTAGTATTTTCAAAAAAATTCGTATCTCTTGAGTATTTTAGCTGATTCAGTAGTAGGGCTGGGCATAATATGGTTAAAACCGAAAAAACTGACCAAACCGGTTTTTTTAAAATTTTGGTTTCGGTTTTTCGGTTATTTTGGTCGGTTTCGGTTCCGATTTTCAATATTTCGGTTTTCAGTTTTTTAGTTGAAAAAATTGGTTAACCGAAAAAACCGAAATTAAATATATATACTCTTTACCCCTTCATTAAAATGCTGCTCTCAGCCCACAACCTTTAATTAAAATACTGATCTCAGCCCAATAGCCCATGCCCAGCCCAAATTCTAATAAAAAAATCCCTAATCTAATTTCCCTAACTCGTAAGTCGTAATTCTCATCTCATCTCTCAAATCTCAACTCTCGTCTCAGTTACACCACGGCTTCGAGCTCGTATCTTAACTCTCATCTCTCATCTCTCAGCTCGTCATCTCAGGCCATCTGCTGCTCCTGGCTCCTCGCTGAGTGCTCGACTGCTCGCAGCCCGCAACTGTTGTCTCATCAGTCATCTGCTCAGTGCTCGCGACTCAGAGGTTGAAGGTCACTGCTCACTGCTCATTGGCCACTTCAATTCCTGCACTTCTGAAGTTTTTTTTTTAATTTACAGTGTTATGTATTTCTTACTAGTTTTGACTTTGTGCAGATGTGGAGGAGATTGATTTTTTGTCCTTTTTAGGGGTGTCTAGGCCACTGTGTTTGTTTGTGTTGATGTTGTGAAATGCTGCATTTATGATTATTGGTGTAGTGTAGTGATTCACAGAATTGGGGCAGGTTTTTCGGAAAGTGCAGCACTCGAGAAACGGCGTCTTGGACCACAGGCCACTGTTAATTAAGTTTGGTTAAACTGAAAACGAAACCGAAATAAACCAAACCGAAATTATAATAACCGAACCAAACCGAATTTATTTCAGTTTGGTTTGGTTTTACATTTGGCCAAACCAAAAACCGAAAAACTGAATCGATATTTACAAACCGAACCGACCGAACGCCCAGCCTTATTCAGTAGTGCTTGGATCTGTACTGATCTGCTGCCTAGCATCACAGTCTTGAATTAATGTACCTAAAATATTAGTCCTCAAAACCCTGCATTTAATTGTGAGAATTATACTTTAATTGCAAGCAATTTTATCCTGTGTTGCGTACTGTGCCTTTATGACAACTTTAGACTATTCCAGTGCCTCTTTTGATTCGCTAATCCAACGTTTCTGCTTTAAATTTTGGAATCCTGTTTTGATGATTTAGCATGAATGAAACTTTATGAGGTGCTCCTGCATACTGTTTAGGTTGAACAAAGGCCGAGAAAACTATCAGCTTAAGTGATCTAGTGCATGTTTTGATTTTGTTTTAGGGTATTGCGGGTTGAATTCGAGTAGATAGATGGGAAGTAGGCACGATGGGTCAATTGGCGAGTTGGGCCTATCTCGCCAACCCACTCAACGGTTTGCCTAACGACTCCATTCCGCCTTTCATTTCATGATATTTGAGATATGAATTATGTAACTTTCGGCAAGAAATCTCCGATCGCCAAAATCATTCTGCGACTCACCGAAAGTATCCACGATTCACCCTATGTTTGTACTCCGAAATATCTATTGCATTGTATCTTCCGGCAGATAAAACTCTGGACTCCAAAGCAAATTGGTGATGCATCGAGTTGTTCGGCGAGATTATCTACAATTCTGTCCCTATGAATTTGATTTAATCACCTTAACTTCTTCCCAAATTTTTTGCAGAGATGGATAGAACTAAAGTTGCAAGAGGAAGCAAGTCATCCCTAGGTAAAACAAAAGGGATTAAAAATAATGAGGATGCAGCTGCATCCAGAAGCAAGGTTGCTAAACTTTTCACAGTTGGGGGGAGAGGCAAGGGCAAGGATAAGATCCTTGAAATTTCATATGCAAGCACTGACAGTGATGGCTTTTATAGAAATGACCCAAGCCAATCTGAAAGTGAAGATGTGGGTTCTGATGAGGATGATCTGTTAATAGCACAGAGGGCTGAGCAGCTAACTAAGAAGCTGAATGATCCATCCAGGATCAGGAATACCCATCCTACCACTCCTACATCTCCAGTTCCAGAGCAGGCAATGGTATTAGCACCTCTAGTATAGGATCATCCGCCTAAATCGACAAATCGAGTAAAAGCTGAGGCACTGAGAATAATTCTAGAGGAAAAGCGGTTGTCCATAGACGGGGTTATAGACAGACACCCAGAGATAGTGGAATGCCTGAGATACCATAAGTTCCAAATTTTCACCAAGACCCGCGGCCCTTATATTCCAAACTGGGTAAGAGAATTCTATAGTGCATATAGTGCACTAATACCCCAGAAAAAGCAACTAGCAGCAACCTTCAAAGAAGTAGACTATGTGGTTGTCAGATATAGGAGAGTGAAGTGTAATAGTGAGGCAATTAACGTGGTCTTGGGCATGTCCATGAATATTTGAGACCACTGCAAGCAATTGAACAGAACAAAGAAATTGGATGAGATGAAAAAGTGGTTAGCCCCACTAATTTCATACAAGACTCCGAAATGGTTGGCGGAAGGAGCTCTGATTGAAAAGAAAGAACTATACATAGCATCAAGGTTCTGGTTTTGTTTTATCAGCAGCACAATCATGCCATTCCAAAATTAGTCAATTCTTCGCCTTGCCAAGGCAGCTGGCCTGGGTTGTATTATAGAGGAAACACGGATAAACTTGGGAGAAATCATCGCTTCAGAGATACTCATGCGTGCAAGGCAGAGCCAGAACTCACTCTCATTCCCAGTATTGATCACAGCATTGTGTAAACAAACTCGGGTACCTCGGGATGCCAAGAAAGATGTGGAAATGATGCCCACAGCCTCTACTGATATTCGGAGGATCAAAGCCGAGTACCTTAAGGATCAAACAGAAAAGAAGTATTGGTGGAGTCAAGAAACACAGAATCATAACCTACAGAGGCACATCCAGATTCTTCCGCTGCTGCAAGGTCTCCCAAACCTAATGTTGTTGCTGCTATTACCCGGCCTCCACTCACCCAGGCTTCCCTATTTCGGATGGGACAGCTTGCCTTTTCTGCCAACCGGCAGGCTGCCAGTCTAGAGGCCTCTGTTCCAAGCATGATCCACTTCCTATAATCCTCCTAATTTTTGGTTTAGTGAATATCCAACTTAGGCCAAAAGCCTAAGTTGGGGTGTGGTGAAAAGAAAAAGGAGAATCAAGAAGTGCAAGAAAAGTCTCCCTTAACCCATGGTATTGCGAAAAAATGGAAACTCTCCATATATTAACAAAAAAAGAAAAGAAAAAGAAAAGAAAAGAATGAAAAAGAAGAGTTGTGGAATAAAAGTACAAAAGAAATTGGATTTCGAAGCAATACATGGATAGTGAATAAAAGGATGACTTAGAAGCACTAGAAGAAAAAGTAATAAGGGAAGCGAAAATGAGGTTTTGAGAACACCACATCTCACGAGGATGAAGAAGTCACTAAACCTAAATGAACATACCTTCTCACTCAGCCCCATTACAAGCCTTGAAAAGACCTTTTTGATATTGAGTGAGCGGAACCAAAAGTCGATTGGAAAATAAGGGCAAACCTATGGGTCAAAACATGCATTGTGTTCCTCTTTTTGAGTGTGAGCGTTGTATCTGATTCATTATCTTAAATTGATTAACTTCTGTGTGTGAATATGGAATCATTCTTTGTGTGAGGGCATTTAGATACTTTTGTTGAGCTTGAACTTGCATTAGTAGCAAGTATTGCGAGAATGAGAATCTTTGGTAATGGTGTGCCACAACTTGAATCTTTGAGTACATAATTGATCTTTGCATAAGTAGTCTGAGTCTCATTGTGTATGTTCATGATTGAGTCTTATGTAGCACTACTTTAGACATCCTTTTTGAACAACTGAACTTGAGTTTGCTTGAGGACAAGCAAAAGTTTAAGTACATAATTGATCTTTGCATAAGTAGTCTGAACTTGTTGTTTGGTCTTGCTTGCTCATAGATTAGATGTAGTTTAATGGTGATTTCTTCTAGTAGTTGTGGATGAATTTAACAAATTTGTAGTTGGAAATACAAGTTTATTTATGTGTTTTCGGCTTGCTCGAGAGAGAGGTTGTGAAAGCAAGACTACTTTTTCTCATCTGGCTAGGATCGATAGCCGTTCGACCTGAGGAAAGTGCGGTCAGATTCAGAATCCCCAATGTCTTGGTCTTTACCTTCGCTTCGAGGGACAAGCACCGCATCTAGGTAAGCGGCATCTTATTGAATTGATTCACCGGATCTTCCATCTACGAAAATGGAAGAGATGTCTGTTAAGGTCGGCTTCATGAAAGCAAGAAAGGAAGCAAGTTTAGCGAACTAGATTGATGGCCTAAGGAGTGAGTCGACATGAGGTTTAGATCGAGAGAGTGAACCCTAGTCCCATATCCTAACACTCAGCTCGAGAGAGTGAGTGGGGTAAGGCATAGGCTGGTCTTCATTCGGTAAGTGGGTGTCCGAGAGGAACCCATTTGAAATGGGGTAAGTTGCTCGAGAGAGAATTTATTCCCACGTATAGCTTAGCCTAGTCACTATTACTCTATAAATTCTCTATCGAAAGCGTGTACCCAACAATTTAGATTAACCCGTATTCCAGTCACATCCCAAGAATCCCCTCTCATTCATAGATTTCTTTGCTATTTCTACTATTTTTGCTATAATTGTGACAAAAACCCCCAAATTATTAATTGATACTTTTGTGTCGCCCTTTAATTTACAATGTTTTTAATCGTTAATATTTTTAGCTCCAACAAGTTAGAACTAAATTTTATTTTTCTATTAATTCTCGAAACCACTCCCTTGGGACTCGACCCCAACCCTTGGTTGGGTTATTATACTATTGCACGATCGTAGGCACTTGCATTGGAAGTTGTGTAGTTGATTACGCAAACATCATATATCCATTTAGAAAACGTTTATACTTCATAATTGAATTTGAACATGTACAACTCCCTGTGGGTTCGACCCCAACTCTTCGTTGGGTCTTATACTGACTAACGATAGTTTGCACCTAGAATTGGATGAGGTGTGGTTGAAACGTTAATCAATTTTGTTATTAGTTGAGTTTTCATTGGTTAAAAGTGGCTTAATCTATTTCACTAGCCATAGAGGGTAATATGATCACTTACTTAAATCTCCAAGAGTTACTTGGTTTACATGTTTTTCTTGAGTTGGTTTGTCACCAATATTGGGCCCCAATTTTAAATTATTGTAGAAGATGGTTATCATATCCATACTGTGGACTCATAAGTATTGTTGGAACTGACCTATGTACAAGAGATCCTGATATTCCAGTTCTAGTGCAGTTTATACTATCATGAGTAGAAAGTTAGTATGCTTCTCATATTCCTAAAGGCTAAGAATGTTCTGAATTTCTGAGTGACATGGTCTGCGAACATGCAGAGACCAATAATCTTATCCAAAACAAAACTTTTAGCAAAATCTTGTTGTCACAATGCCTTTGATTTATGTAATATTTTTTCCATTATCTATTGTTTGGTGTCATACTATTTTTTTAATTGTTTTTTTTCATTATCTATTGTTTGATGGCATACTTCCACCAGTTCATCTGAATAATCCTTTTTAACTTTGGTTTAACAGGCATGTTGCATTTTCTTGATAAAGTATGTGAACAATGATGAGCTGTGGGAGTTACCCTGTTCTCATTTCTTCCAGAAGGAATGTGTGGATAAGTGGCTGAAAATCAACAACTCATGTCCCCTTTGCAAAGCTGAGGTGGGTGAGACCCTTTAGAGCTGTCTTACTCAAGCAACTGTAAGTTTGTGTCAGATTTCCACGTTTTAAGTTGCCAATCTGTCCACATGCTAGTATAGAGATTCCTTTTTTAAGGGAATAGTAGTTACCCTCATACATATTTCATTTTCTTTTATCGCTCTTTTGATTTCTTTTGGGCTAAATGTTGTTAACATGCTATATTTATATGCAATTTCTATTTCAAAACATGTGAGGTGATAAGATTGCTCAGTCAGCTAGTAGAAAACGAGCTATCTGTGGTGTCGTTTCCACGGTATCATTGATGTGAAAATTTGGTGCACGATGCCAATAAGTAAACTTATGATGGTATTACGAATTAAACATATGTAGTTTATGTCATAAGATTTGCCAATTGCGAACAGCCTTGCACGCTGCAAATGTATTATAATCTAGTAGTCTTTCAGTTCTATTCCTTGAATTGCATTCAGTAGTCAGAGTACTTGAAAGCTTCTTTTTATTTTCTTTCGATAAAGTAAGTTTCTCGTAAAGTACAGGAAAGGTTCGTTGATGATTTCTCTATCATAAAATACTTCTATGTGATAAAACATCAAACCAACCAATGCTAAAAGTTTTATGGTTGCCTGCAACTATTCTGCCTCTCAGATATCCTTTCATGTTTATTTCAATCATCTAGTTGTTTATGGAGAATGTTTTTGTTACAACTCATTTCTTGTTGCCTGCAATAATTTTTCTTAATATAGGTCTTCGTTGTCTAAGGATTTGTTCTACCAAATTCCGCCTACTTCAGATTAAGGTTCATTCTCCTTTATTTTGTTCTACTATAAAACATAATTGGAGATCTTCCATTGCTAGACATAAAATTTCTTCATAATGAATAATTGAGTGTTCTTTTAGTTCATGTTCAGTATAATTTTTCAAAAATCTAGATTTTTAGTTGTCCTTGCATATGAATTGAGGTTGTCAGTTGTGAAGGTGAAAACCTTAAAGACTTCTTTCAATGCTATATTTTATCAATATCTAATGAATGTATAGTATCACAACTCAATGGTGTATTTGAATAATCTTCAAAGCCTCAGAACTCAATGCTCTGTCCACTCTGACAATATGTTGCATTAGTGCCTAAGTTGCGTAAATTCTTCACTCTCTATGCCACATTTGTGTTGGATTTTCTAGAAGTATATTAGATTCTCTAGAAAACTACAGTACATTTGGAGAATCCTACACGTACCCATTGAAAGTTTTGAAGAGTTCAAGAAAGATAAAAATTTATTGTACTCTTTGCGCTCCTACTTATTCATTGTTAATTGAGATGGATTTCTGGTTCTTTTTGGCTCTTAGCTTTCCACTCTTATTTTTTTTGCTCCTGCGTTGAGTAAAAAATTAACCCCATTAGAATTGCTCATCTTGAATTCATCATTCTAGCACAAATATAATTAATTTAAGTTATTAAATTTTTTTAACTCACATCACTTAACACTGTTAATTTCTTCTTGGGATCTTCTGAATCTTTAATCTTTGGATCCTCTGGTATTGTACAAAGTAAAAGAATTAGAATTTTTAAAAAAAAAAAACTACCTAAAGATGATGCTCTTGGTCTCCATTTAACTCATAACTCTAGTTTAAATATGTTAAACGCTACTCGCTTATTACAATGGTGTAAAAATACTATACAATCAGGTTATTTAGGATAGAGTGTTAGTATAAAGTTGTGCGTAGTCGCCTGTTAGGTGGGATATGCAGGGGCTAGCCTCATACCCTCTTGTCTTTATTTAGTTGTAGTATTTAATAATAGCTTAGTTTTTTGTTTTTTATGTTTTTTGGTTATCTGTAGCTTGATATTTTTTGTTCCTGCAACTCTTTCCCAAATAGCTTCATTTTTGGAGCTGAAGTCTATCAGAAATGACCTCTCTACACCCATAAAGATAGGGGTAAGATTTGCATACATCTTACCCTTTCCATACTGTACTTGTGAAATTACATTGGATATGTCATTGTTCTTATTGTTATAACTAACATGTTATCACAAGTTAAAAGGAGTACAAGAGAACTTATTTGACATCACATTATTTCGTTGATTTCCTTAGGTTTGAAGGATAAGAACCCTTAAAATACATCTTAATGTAGAAACATATGTGGCTGCATTTACTATCTTTTATTTATACTCCAGTTCTTCTTATGTCTTTTAATTACCATTGTACTATAAATTCGTGATATTGGATCTCATTGAGTCATGTGTTATGAACACATTTAATTTAGAGACACCAAAATGATTAGTCACCTAGTTTGTTAAAAGGAAACAATGCATAAGGGTCATTTAAAATTGGAAAATTGTATAAAATAGCAGACTATTAATTCAAATTAAATGTTATAACCACAGTTTCATTTAATTGTAATCTGAAGCAAACACTTGTCATTCGCCTCTCTCCCAAGAGAATCTCGCTCGCCACTCTCCCTCGCCTCCCTCACTTTATACAAACACAAATGTATAAATTGTGTTTGTGTTTGTATAAAGCGAGAGAAAACTTTATATACAAATACAAATACATATATTTTCGTCATATACACTTATTATTATACAAATACAGATCATCTCGTACCATTTTTCTTTTGCCTTTCCCTCTTTCTCGATTTATACAACCACAAATTATACAAATTATAATGAATAATTTGTGTGGTATAAAGTGTGTGTGTGAGAGAGAGAGAGAGTGTGTGTGTGTGTGAGAGAGAGAGAGTGTGTGTGTGTGTGAGAGAGAGAGAGAGAGATTTGATATACAATCGATTCAGAGTGTAGTATGGGTACATAAATAAAGGTACTTAGTAGGCATCAAAGGTGGATTGAGCAAGAGGGTAAAAACAATATAAAAAGATAGAATCTAGACACAAACAAAGGTCCTAGTGGATATGAAAAAAAGCACACGGGCATACTGAAACAAAATCTAAGTACATCAAAACTAAACCTAACTGGACCCATAAGCCCAGATGGTAGTGTCATGACCCGAGTCTACACCCTGGACGTGGCCAGTACTCAAGAACCATTGCTTGTCCCCAAGCGAACTCTCATACTGGCTGACTACAAGCGGAAGACTAA
Organism: Solanum piurae; assembly: GCA_029582685.1. NCBI lineage: Eukaryota > Viridiplantae > Streptophyta > Magnoliopsida > Solanales > Solanaceae > Solanum > Solanum piurae. The sequence goes on from JAJOOO010084030.1 coordinate 12,620, forward strand.
CTTAAGCATGCAAAAGCTTAAAACTGAATAAAATTCAATCAACTCAACTTTTCAAAAACTTTAACTCAAATGAACAACTTAAAATAAAAATAATATATTCAACTCGCCATAAAATAGGCAACTAAAGTCTTTAAAATATTTAGTAAAATAAATGAATAATACAGACTTCTCAACTATATTGACTATCTATGAAGCCTCTAACTGATAAAGATGGAAGTCAGGACAAGACCCACGACATCCTGACTAAACTGAAAAGTAAATGAAATCCTCCGAAAGCAAGGAGGCCCACCATAGCTAACTCGAACTCCCGGATGTATCAACGAAGCTCCTGTTGATGATCCTGAATACATGTGTCTACATCATGAGAAGATGCAGGACAAATGGTTCAGTATGTGGAATGTACGAGCATGTAAGAGGAATTCTAATAAAAAGGAAACATACTTACCTCTTTTCAATCTTACTCAACTCAAGGAACACTCAAGGATACTCAAACTACTCAAACTTACTCAACTCAGAAGTACTCAAGGATAAGATACTCAACTCAAAGATATGATATTTGACTCTGGATACTCAACTCAATATGACTGAACTCATTTCGATATAAAGCAATTTAAAATAAGTGAAATATTAAGAAACAAACTGTTTAAAAACATGCTATCAACTCTGTGTGTAAGCAAGGATACAACATAACTCTGAAATGTATGTAAAAATACAAATAACCGTGTATATAAGAATACAATAACTTCTGTGGGAGTTTCTCTAACAGACAACCATCACTTAAGAGCTATAGTGATGATACAACACTTTACCTCGCGCTGCCAAGGATCATCCTATCCGTTGCCATCGGCATAAGACCTGAACTACTAAGTGGATTCACTAGTCTATTGTGAAAAGGGTTCATCTAAAAAGTATGACCCTTTTCTACCCATGGTGGCTACATGGTTTTATGGAAACGTGAGTTATCTGAACTCATGCTCACCCCCAATTCGGTGCTCAATACTACTCCCAAATTATACTATCTCTTAAGTTTTAAAAAAAAAACACTTCTTTTGTGATTTGAGATTAGTGCTCAAAAAACTTAGCTCAAAGGCTATCTTGAAAATCTCAGTTTTCTCTCTTGCTTCATTTAGAAAGCGATTACTCTTTTCTGAAAACTAGCCCGAAGGCTCTTTGGAAATCTCAGTTTCCGTTCTTATTTAAATGTGAAAACATTTTAAATATCTTTGGGAATACTTAGTCCCCATATACTTTTTGAAGAAAAGAACTTCAACTTTACTCTTTACTAAACTCAAAACTTAAGTCGTAAAACAAAGTTAAAACATTTGTAAAAGACTTCTTAAAACATGGTTCATGCCGAATTATGGACATGAACTACTCAATGGAAGGTTTTCAATAACCATAGATAGAACTAAAATACTTGGAACTCAAGAACTTCAATGATACTACTTATTTCCAGAATGCTCAACTCAGAGGGTTCATGCGGAATTATGAGCATGAACTACTCAACTCAAGGACTCAAAGATACTTCTCGTTTTAAGAATGCTCGACTTATAGGGTTCATGCAGAATTATGGACATGAATAGCCCAACTCAAAAACTTCATGGGTAACATGTAATAGTCCCATGATTAGGAATGTAATCTCAAAGGGGTTAGAAACTCAATACTTAAGATTTAGGACATAGAGATATTACTCCTCTCATAGATACTCAACTTATGAAGTTCATGAGCAATTTATGGGCATGAACGACTTGACTCGTAGGTCTACATAATATTATGGAAATCATGATACAACTCTTCTCATTCTCATACTTACTTCCTCAAAATTTAGTTCAAATCAATAGTTGATCTTAAAGGATTCACAATTGAACTCAAAGGCTTTCTTGAACTCTACTCTTAACTCTCTCTTGAATGTGAATTATGAATTCAAGAGTTATGATTCATGATATGAAGGATCTCATGATGACAAAGTAGACTCATGAATACATTCTCCTCATTCTCATACTCACTTCCTCGAGTATTGAAACAAGTTACTAGAAGTTGTGAAAGACTCCACAAAAGGACTCAAAGGGACTTTCTTAGAATGTTCGAAAGAACTCTTAGATCTACCTTGAATTTTAATTATGAATTCAAGGTTATTATCATGTTATGAATGATTTCTAGGTGTTTAGAAGTAGCTTAGAGTAGTTAGAATAAAAAACGAGTGAAGGTGCACTTTAAACGAACTCAAACGGGGTAACCGACGACAAACTGGATGGGGCAGGAGACCCTGGGGATATGGGTGGCGCGGGGAGCCAGCCCAAAAACTGCAGAGGATGGTTTGTGGCGCTCTGGCTGGCACATCGCGCCAGGCCCCAACCCAGAAAACTCGACGAAATTCTTTGCTCGTTTTCTCACCCTAATTCGCCTAGAATCGAACGGTTTCTTCCCCAATCACTTATAATTGATTACTTAACATAAGTACACTCTAATCTACTCAATACATCCCTTAAAACACTCACTTTAATCTCAATAAATCATCGAAAACCCAACACAACAAGATTTAGAATGAACTTCAAGAACACCTATCAAAAACTCAAATCTTTCAACTTCAAGAATGAAATTTGCGCTGAAAATAACATGTTTGGCATGCGGGTGAAAAAACTCAATACTATGGAGGCTTAAATACCTCTTAGGGATTAAAACCATAGAGAAAATTCGCATCAAGACGCAAGAATCTCGACAAACGCTTGATCATCTCCTCTTTTCTCCTCTTTTATCTTCTTCTCTCTTCTTGAACTCTCAACTAAAACCCTAGGCTAATTTTAGGATTATAAACCTAATCAGATTATACCCCTAAAAAATTCCTAAAAATGAATTAAATCTGGTTTGGTAAGGAAAAGACCAAAATACCCCTTACTATTTTTGGCTAACTTTCCTTAACTGGACAGCCTAACTTCAAAAGACCATATCTCAGTCATCCGACCTTGAAACTTAGAAAACTCGGCGGCGTTGGAAATATAATTCAAAGATCTTTCCTGCGGTATCTGGTAGCACACCTAAATCACCCTGATCTAGGAGTTATAGTCGTTTGAAGTTGACCCATAACTCATACTTAACTTAACTATCCAAATTTCAGATTTTTGTTATTTCCAATTTAGTTCTTTCTCGAACTCAAGGTGCTACATCTAGTGAACTTAACACTTAAGAAATTTTAATTCCTCTGTAAAATCCTACTCACAACGAAGGATGGTTCAAATCTTAGCTCAAAAAATTTATGGGGTGTTACAGATACACTCGTGCCCAAGTCAAAATAAAACCCGAACGGACCCTTTTAAGCCCGAAACATACACATAATATCTATGTACACTAAGAAAGAAGTACCACGAACAAAAAAGTCAGACTCCCAGCCCAAGTTATTGACAATCAAGTCCAGTCAACTTCAAGCCCAGCAAGCAAGATTGATAATCAATCTAGGCCACCCAGCCAGCCAGTCAACTTCCATCACAGCTTGCAAGAGTGACTCGAGGGTGTGTCGATTCATAAAAGGATCTAACTATCAAGGTCGCCCAGCCAGCCAGTCCACTCCTAGAGGCGTAAGCTGCCCAGCTAGAAAGAGTGACTCAGGGGCATGTCAACTCTGAAGAGGATCTCATGTACGCACCAAGCCATCATGGATCGACGTCCACTAAAAAGCAATCACAAAAAGGCTCCAAGCTGAAATACTCCAATCTCGAGAAAGTGCAAAACCTCTAGTAACACATTGAAGCTGCATAAATAAATAGAGGAGGTTGGATGGGATCAGAGACCACTAAATCTTAGACCCCAATGATGGGACCCACCTACGGATCACGGGTTCATCGACAAATCGTGAACCACGACCGTAGGACTCATCTTTCGATCCTAAAATTTCTCTAAGTGTAGGACTCACCTGCGAGACCTACCTACGACTCATGCGTTGGATGACGAACCGTCCTGGTGAAACGTATAAAAGTACTGAGACCTATCATTTTGGAAAAATAAAAACTTACCAACCACGCCACCATCTATGGACCGTCGTCCCACTTACGAGCCGTAGGTGGTGTCATCTGTGCTGGCACTAGGCCTGTGAACAAACTCAAATTTCTCATCTCCTTGGACTTGAGGTGTTACATGTGACTTTTCCAAAGAGTTTTGACTTTTCTGAAGGGTTGTTATTTTTACATAGAGTTGTGACTTTTCCGAAGGATTGTGACTTTAAAGTGTTGTGACTTTTCTGATAAGGCACAATAAGAACTTGTTCATAATAACCTTTGTAGACTATAAATAGAGGGGTTTTCTTGCATTTTTAAACGACAAATTTTCCATGTTTTCTATTCTTCTTCTTAACACCCAATTTAATACATATTCTACATTTTCATACTATATTTTTTAAGCAACTTTATGGACCATTCGTTTGATTTATTGATTATCTTAAAGATGCTTGATAAGTAATAATACAAAAATTCAGCTCAAATCCTATGAAATATTATATTTATTTATATTATAAAATATTGTAAAATAAGATACATTTTCATATTGAATGATTGTGACTTTGCCGATGGGCTGTGATTTTACAGAAGGGTTGTGAATTTTCCATTTCTGCAAAACTTTACAACATATTTTTTATATGAATAATACACTAACATTTCAACTCCAATGAAATATATTAATAGGTACAAGTACCTTATCATGTTGCAACACAATTTATTCTCTCTTTGTTGTCTCTTCCTCAATTCTGATTCCATCAAGAGTGCTTAAAAAAAATTCATAACAAAAAAAAAAAAAGTAATTTAATACAAATTTATAAAGATAAAATTTTATATTTCATCTGATAAAAAAAAGAAGTTGTCGGACAAAGTGATGACAGAAGGGAAAAACCCACAAAAAGAAGTAGGTACAAACAAAAAAATTGTCATGATCTTGATTAGTTGTTTCAGAATTGAGCTGTTGAAATAGTTTTACTTTTGAATTGTTGAATGTAGGAAAAACGTACAAGTAAATTATAGTTTTGTTTCATTATTTTTTTTGGTGAAGATCCAAAGTAGACTTCTAAGGAACTGGCGATTTTCTCAGAAATTAGGGATAAAATTTGTCACGAAAAAAAAGATACAACAACTGGTATGGTTTGCCTAGATTTTATAGGTAGTTCCTGAAGAGACGCAAATGAAGAGATACAACAATCGGAAGGGATACACGAGTTCGAAAAATGGGTTTCAAGGTAGAAATAAAAGAGTGGTAAAAACACTAAAGTACAAAAAAACATAAAAATAAATTCCTAAATATTAAGGTGCCACGTAGGAAGACCTAGGATTCTCTTTTCTATATATATATATATATATATACACAAGATTATTAAACCTTTTTATTGTGACGAACATAATTTTTTAAAATTTTAAAGAAAATATCTTAACATTTATAAGCTTTAATCAAGCAATAAGGTTGATCAGAAACGAAACACAAAAAATATATAGGTGTATTTCATAGTTATTTCTATGACTGAATGAAGTTTGGATTCACGACCTTGTTTTTAAAAATGAGTTCAAGGTGTAAAATTCATTAGCCTAGTAGAGATAATATACCTTTGAAACAACTCCAAAAACACCTAGTGATACTCTAAATGCATTCCACTCGGAGCTACTTGTAATGTGTCATCCCTTGTGAATTTACTTTTAATTTTGAAATGACCAATTTGCCCTTGCCCTTAGAATTTTCATCCTTAGTTTGTGTTGTGATGTGGTTGGTATAGTTCCCGATGCGATATGGTGTGTTTTCAGGATTTTGACCCCTTTTGAGTTGAATATCATTGGTATGGTTGACTTTGGTAAACATTTTGAGTTTCGACCGTCAGATGGAAATTCTATCAATTTCGACGCATCGAGAACATCGATTTTAGTTGTTATGGTGGTTGGTAAGCTTTCTTAAACCTTAGGTTGAATTTTGGGCATTTGGTGAGAAGTTGAGTTTTAAGCCTTAAGAGTGGCTCAGGAGGGTAACTCTATCATTTGAACTCTTTTCAAAAATCTAACACATCCATCAAGTCTGAAATGTCAATTTTAGTAGGGTAGTATGTGAAATTTATTTTTATCGGAGTCCAAACAATTTCCTATGGTCCATTCACGAGTAATTTTCTTTTTGTTAAGCTGGTGGTTTTCAGTTTCAGGTGCAGGTAATTTTTACCTTCGCGATCACGGCCCATATGCTCGCGTTCGTGATGAAGTCTTTCCTTAGACTTTTCGATGGCGGGCAAGGGCCCCTCGATCGTGATGTGTACTTCTGTGCACCTCGAGATCACAAGAATTAGTGGCTCGCAGTCGCGAATACCATTTTTGACCTAGATAGAACCTAAATTCGAGATTATTCCCATTTTTGTCAGTTCCTCCATTTTTCAATCTTTAGGAGCTTTGGGGAGACGATTCTTGTGAGTATTTTTGTGATAACTCGTGTGGATAAGCTTGCCCTACCAATCCTTTGTTGATTCCATCAATATTTATCTTCTAAAAATCCTCTTTAAATAATTATTTCAATGTGGGTTTTGGGAGTAGTTTTCCCCTATGTTTTAAAATTGGAATTTTTATGTATTGGAACTAATTTTTTGGTCAATTTTATTGGGTTTTTAAACCACAAATCCCTCTTGGCTTGTAGAACATGTTTTTAACAAAAGAAATCTAATAATCCCATTTTTATTTTAGGAATATTTTACTACAGTTTCTAATCCTATCAATATGAGTATCATTGGGCTCCTTTTGATGAACTCTTTCCATTATTGATAGCTAGGGGTCATTTCAGTAATTGTGTGGTTGAAGAAGTGCTCCATTAGAGCATTTTGAGTGAAGTTTGGCCTTCGATGTAGGTTTTTCTTTCCCTCATTTAGTCTGAGATGAGTAAGTAATTTTTCTTAGGAAGTCAACTGTGAAATGAGATGTAGTATGAGTTTTAAAGGTTGGTAAGTGTTGACCAGTTTTTTCAGTTTGTGATGTCTATTTGTGATGCTTTGCCTATGTGTAGGCTCATGTGATACCTCTAATTGTTGTTGAAAGCCTGTGTTATCTTTATTAGGCGTTGAGATGCCTGAGTTAGGGGCTTGAGTTAATAGTTTTTCTTCATAAAATGAATGAAATGCTTTCTAATTGGCAATGATTGATTTCAAATGGATTCCTACCCTATCCCTTTCATTTGAGCACGTGTTTCATGACTTGTGAGTTTGATAAATTTATGCTATTAAAAATCCTTGTTGAAGTGATTATGCCTTTCTATTGTATATGTTATGATGCACCTATCCTTATTCAGCATATTAGTGTTCATGGAAATATGATAAAGTAAAGAAATACTATTTTTGAGAAAGAAAATGAGACACCTTACTTTTATCCTTGACCATAATCTAGGAGGCAAGTTTATGAGATTATGAGATTTGTATATGGACTACGAGTTCTCTATGGGTCCTTGTATGGAAGATAAAGCTCAGTAAGGTGTATACGATAAGTTATGCGATTACTTTGGTCCCACCACATTATTTCATCATCTCAGCACTCATTACAATACATTGGCTATATTTCTTATGTTGTGTGCTTTATTTATCTGTATCTTTTAGTGTTTACTTTATTAGCATCATTATTATATAAATTTATTGCACCGATGCTGGAATGGGACTTTTTTACGTACATGTGGAAGCATTTTATAGTTTATTTCTTAAGTCTGATTACTTGGTGATGCTCAGTCGGTCTGACCTAGTCAATGCATGTGGCTTGTACTCAGTTATCCTTTTCATACAGATCTTAGTCAGGGTGATCTTCGTAGAGGTTTATTGGATCTAACAGGTTCATTTCTATTGAAGTTGTGGTGAGATCCTGCTTTCTGTATCACCATTTGTCTCCATCTATCATTTACAATCTTTAATTTCCTTTTGAAGACTTGAAATGTATTTCATAATATAGAATTATATTAAATGCTTTTTATACTTATGCTAATAGGTTTTGGGAACTTCTTTGTTGTTTTCGTTTTAGTTGTGCACTAACTTCCCTTTGGAAATCTTGCATGTGTTATTTCTTTTGTCTTACACACCTCAACTTTTGGGTCGTGAAAAATTTGTATCAAAGCGCAAGGTTCACCAGTTCCATAAGCTAAAGAATATGATTTCTAGTAGAGTCTTGTGAATCAGTATGTAGATGTCTGTACTTATCTTTGGGAGGCTAAAAGATACCTAGTAGGAGAAATTCTATTCCTTTATTTCCCTTTTGCGCATTATTCATATCAAGTCTTTCATACCTCTAATCTAATCTCTCTGCGGAGATGGTGAGAACAAGAGCCGGTACCTCAGAGGACAAGGCCATACCTACTGCCCAAGCTCCAGTTCGTAGGCCAGGCAGGGGACGAAATTTAGTTAGGGGTTGTGGTCGAGTGAGAAGGGCAGCCCCTACTCGAGGTTGAGCTAGGGCGGCATCACTTTATCCCACAAATGAGAATAAGGGTGTTATCGAGCAGCAAACTGATCAAAGAAGACCAGCTCAACCTCCTTTTGTACCTGACATAACTCTGATGCTTCAAGAGATGATATTCAAGTTATTGGCTAGATTTGATAGTGCCCTACTTTTGGTATCCTTCCGGGTACTATAGATTCTCCTATTACAGTTGATGCTATACCGCTAGTTCAAAGGGCTAGTATGGGATTTTAGACTCCTAGTTCACTTTCATTACGTTCTTTGGCACCTCCAAAATTTATAGCTCCGCCTTTTTTTGCTAGTGCAGCCATGTCGATTACCGAGCATAAGAGTTTTGATGATTTGTGACATTGGCACCTCCTAGGTCCGATGATATAGCTGGAGAGAAGGCTTATGACTTCTTGTCAGGTTGTTCAACTTGGGCATCTTAGAGGCGCATGGGGCGTCTTACACTTTTTATCAGTTTTTGGGAGTAGCCAAGGAGCGGTGGAGATTAATTCTTGCTCGTAGGCCCATTGGTTCTCCTAAAATATGTTGCTAGTAGTTCACTGAGGGGTTCTTTGAGAGGGTTGTACCCTATTGCCTTCGAGATTATCGTAGGGATGAGTTTGATAGATTGGAGTATGGGCATAAGGCAAAGGATTTCCCTGGATCTGGTTATTCTACGGTCTAGTAAGGATCACAAATTACTCGGTCTATGCCATCTACATCGGCATAAGGTACTTCATAGAGTGCTAGAGGTGGTACCAAGCGTCGAGGTCAGGAAGCTCAAGGTAGTGTTCATGGTTGCTCTAGGACTAGTGGTGACCGCAGATAGTTCTTTGGTATACTGGGTAGATTAGAGGCAGAGGCCTCACATGCAGTGATCACAAGTACCAACCTAGTCTTTCATGATTCTGCTACAGTATTATTTGATCTCGGTTTAACCTATACTTATGTGTCTACTTATTTTGTTGCGGGTATTGATCAAATATGTTAGTCCCATGTTTTTCGTATTTGTTTCTCTACACCGGTAGGCGATTCCTTAGTGGTAGATTTGGTATACCAAGGGTGTGTAGTGACATTTTTTGATAGTGAGACTCGGGCACACCTAATTTTACTTGATATGCTTGATTTTGATGTGATATTAGGTGTGGATTGATTATCTCCATATCACGTGATATTAGATTGTTATGAAAAGATTGTGACCTTATCTTACCCGGTTGACCTCGATTTATGTGGAGGGTACTCCAAGTTTGTAAAAGAAAGGATTGATATCATTTTCTTCATGCTTGTCGTATGATGGAGGATGGTGGCTCGTCTTATTTGGGCTATAATCGTGATCTTATAAAAGATCTATCCAGTTTAGAGATATCGAGAGTGGTGAGAGAGTTCATGGATGTGTTTCTACCAACTTACTTGGTGTTTTCCCGGATCACAACATTTAATTTGTGATTGACTTGGAGTCGGGCACCGAGCCCATTTCCATCTCTCCTTACCGGATGTCCCCATCAGAGTTGAAGTAATTGAATGCTCAATTGGAGGACATGTTGAAAAAAAGGTTTATTTGGCCTATTATATCACTGTGGGGTGCACCAGTCTTATTTTTGAAAAAGAAAAATGGCAATATAATGATGTGTATTCATTATATCTAGTTGAACAAGGCTACAATCAAGAGTAAGTATCATCTTCCTTGTATCAATGATTTATTTGATTAGCTTCAGGTGCGTCATTTTTCTCTAAGATTGACTTGAGGTCTTCTTCAATCAGTTGAGAGTTTGAGAATATGATAGTTTGAAGAATCACTTCAGGACTCGTTATAGGCATTATGATTGTGAGTCATGCCTTTTGGAATGACTAATGCCCTGGTCTCTTTTATGGAGTTGATGAACCAAGTATTTTGGCTTTATTTAGATTCCTTTATGATTGTTTTTATTGATAATATCCTATTTTTCCAAGATTGCGACCGATCATGTTCGTCACTTGAGGACTGTACTTTAGAGAGAGAGAGTGGAAATTGTATGCGAAATTCTTTAAGTGCGAGTTTTGTTATGAGTACATGGTTTTCTTGGGTCATGTTGTGCACAAGGAAGGTATTATAATTGATCCAACTAAGGTTGCAACTGTTCGTGATTTAGTGAGACCTACTTCCCCTATTGAGATTTTAAGTTTCATCGAGTTACCGATGAGTGTGAGGCGAGCTTTGAAAATCTTAAAGAGTTATTGAACTTAGCAACTATCTTAACATTACCCAAGGAGGGTGTGTCATTTGTGGTATTCGGTGATGCCTAAGGTGTTGGTTTAGGGGGTGTATTGATGCAAAAAGGGAGAGTCATTGCCTATGCTTTCCGAGAGTGGAAGGTGCGTGAGGAGAACTCATCTACTCATGATTTAGAGTTAGCGATAGCAGTCTTCGTCTTGAAATTATGGATGTATTATCTCTACGGAGTGCAATGTGTAGTCTTTACCAATCATCGTAGCATAATTATCTCTTTTCTCAGCCGAATCTACACATAAGGCAGCGTAAAATGGTTGGAATTTTTGAAGGACTATGAAATTGCCATTCTTTATCATATGGGCAAGGCAAATATGGCAGTGGATGCTTTGAGTCAGAAGGCATCCAGTATGGGTAGCTTACCCTTTCTTAAGCCGGAGGAGAGACCTTTGACTTTAGAGGTTGAGTCGTTGGATAGACATATGGTTTTAGTAAATATTTTTGCACCTCACTGTGTTTTAGCCTTCGTTGAGGCTAGGTCTACATTGATGGATCATATTTGTGCCCACCAATTTGTGGATGAAAAGTTGAGAGTGATTCGGGAGAAAGTGTTGAAAGGAAACAGCTAAGTCGGCATCTCTCGATCCTGAGGGAGTTTTGAGGATTTGTGTTCCTAAAGTTGGTGGGTGGGTGCGTATGATATTGGAGGAATCTCATCGGTCTAAATGCCCTATTTACCTGGGGGCTAATAATGCTCAAACTACACACTAAAACAAATCCAAAGAGTAAGATGTCGTCGTCAATAAAAAATACCCCACTAAGAGTCGGGTGGAATCCCACAGAGAGTGATATAGTGAAAGGAATTCTATCAAGAAATTGAGAATGTAAATCAATTCATATATACAAATTAAGAACAATGATTGGGTGATTCTACCAAATTTACGAAAATGACTTTGGTATCAAGGTTTACAGTTAAACTAAAGATTCAGAAATTCAAGTAATTAACAAGTAATCTAGGGGTGCATAGATTGGGAATCGATGTTACATAAGAGTAATTGTGTTGCTCAATAGTGCTAAATATTGATGGATAGGTCGGGTCATCTTCAATGACAGTAATATTCTTTCGATCTCATAGCATCAGTTCATAGAACCTCCTTTCGGTTTCATCTATGTGCATAACAAAAATAACACATAACATTACATTATTCTCTCTCTCTAGAGTAGATTAGGCAAAAGTTAAGCCATGCTAATTAGCCAAAATCCATGGATGAACAACCAAACACAATACCCACTAATTGTACCCCTAGTCTTTGGGATTTTAGCCACGCATCAAAAAATGTAAAGAAGTTATACCTATTATGATAACATCCATGGGTAAGATGAAATTAAGCAATTATAAGCTACAGTCACTTTGAATTTAACTTCAAATTATCAATTTTAAGAGCAAAGTTGAAAGCTGAAAAACTAAATATGTTCATCACAAGGTAAATTATTTCTCACTCTGAGAAGGAAAACTCTCAGCTGAAGACTAATCAAATTTTCCCTGCAAAAAGCTCTATATTTTCTCTCTCCTTTGTGTTATTTATAGTTTCCTGAAATTGGGCCCAAAATTCACTGCTTGACCACTTCAGCAACGTTAGTCGGGCTCACCGAGTCGCCTTTCCTCTTTCCATTTGCCAACATGCCTTAATTAAGTCAAGTGTTGACTAACAGCCACTTTGGGCGAGGTTGTGCCAGTTGGGCGATTCACCCTTCTTGTTAGGCGATCAACAATGTGGAGTTTACACTTCTTTTCTGTGTTTTTGGACCTTCTTCCAAATATTCATCCTTGCTTTTTCCCTTAGCCTTTGTACCTACAAATCATCAAAGTATGATTAGAATAGGACATATTTAGTCATGGGGGGACACTATTTGTTGAACTAAATAGGCCTCAAATGAGTGTAAATCTATCACTTATCAACATCCCCAACTTAAACTTTTGTTTGTCCTCAAGTAGATCAAGAAAAAAATTAGTTCAACAAGGGTGTCTAGAATAAATCTCAATGAGAGCTAACATGAACTACTCTCAATAAAATCGACCACTCAATCATGATCAAAAATCTTGACTAGACGGTGTCAAACCAAGCTTAAAGTTGAAGAAGTGGGGGTTCTTTTCAGAATCAAGGGTGAAGAAATACCTATTGATGAAATCTCACATATCTGGACTAAAGAACCCTAGCTTGAATTCCTTTAATGGAGACTTGAAGCATGGAACCCTAGTTCTTGCTTGGGGGAAGACTCTCGAGAGAAGAAACTAAATTTTGGTTCGATCCGTGTGAGGAGAGGGTCTAGGCTAATAAGACTCACTTAATCCCACTTAAAATAGTCCAAAATGACATAGTATGGGGATTAAAAGAATGGCACCGAAATGACCCTCGTTAATTTTTTTTTGGAAGTAATCAACGAGGGGCATCTACAGTCCTTAATTCCATCTACGAACTGTAGAACCCTTTCCGTAGAACTTAGAGGAAATTCCTGAGTCTATGAAGTTTCAGGAATTTGGTTTTACGAAACCTTTTACGACCCGTGAAAGAGTGTACAAATTGTAAAACTTGCTTGTCATGTTCAAGCTGATAACCAAGTTTATAAAGTTGATCCATGACCTAGATCTATGACCCATAAAAGGGTTTATGAGCTGTAAATCTCACTCAAAAAATCTCAGACTTAGATTTCTGTTTCTAAAGTCCCATATAAAAATCCCTATTTATGGCTTGTGGATCAATTTATGATTCGTAAGTGCGTTCGTAAAAACTCAGATTCTGCAGACTTCGGTTTTTTTCTAAACTTTTCAAAACTTGATATGTACTGAGGGACTTTTGAGGTGGTAAATCACTGCATCAATGAAGCAAACCCTATGTCGAAATAGGGTTGTTTGTGGCGTACTAGTTGCGGCCACATACACTAAGTTGTGACACTGTATTCCCCTAGTGCAAAGTTGTATCTCAGGTGTTTCAATTATATTTCATTTATTTTGAACTGACAAAATCATGTGTTTTCTTGCTAATTGTTGTTTAGGTATGCCTCCACTTAAAACCATTATTACCAAGCGTATAATTATAGAAAATCTTTGCTCATGTAATACTTGAGGGGCGCTAAAAGAAGAAGAAAAACCGAAGATACGGAATAGAGGTAGGGTAATTCTTATGTAAGTCCCACTGATGTTGCACTAGTAGACACCCAATAGCAAAGGGAAGATCTTATACACTTCCCCACAATTGAGATTTGGGCGTCAGACTCGCTCAAGAGTAGCCTTATTATTGTGTGGTGACTCAACAATCTAGGGTTATTTGAGTCCTTTTCCATGGATTTTTTAGGAGATCAACATGTGGGGTTGGCAAATATTCGCAAAAGGGCCTGACACGTCAATTCAGCCCTAGTCCAAGAATTCTACACCTATATAAGGGCAGAGATAGGGTTAGACAAATTATTTTTTTACCTTTCATGACTTTCAATCCCTTTTTTTAGATTTAAATATCTTATTTTAAATCTAGTTTTTGTTTTAACTTTTATAACATTGTAACGTAGATTTCACTTGACAAAATTGAAAACCACAGAAGGTCTTGTTTTCTAGATAATTTTTTATTTTTAATTTGCGAGGAAAAAGCAAAAAATTACGTAAAATATGTTTTTTTTAAAATTTCATATATGTAATATTTAGTTATTATTTTATTGTTGAATAATTTGAAAATAAAGATAAAAAATATCGAACCCAATAACATGTTGCCACATGTTAAATTTCATCCCAATTATTTTCGAAAGCATATTCTATTAGGAAAGAGAATATTCTACTCATACTCTCCAAATTTTTGATCTTATCCAAAATCCATATAAGGAGATTTTAAGAAGATAAGATCCAAAAGGAGAAAAAATAGATCATACTACCTCTAAATCTAGTCTATAAAAAAGAGCAGCCGCATCAGTTGGAGAAAAAGGAAAAACTATTAGCTAAAAGAGGAAAAAGATTGGTCTCAAAATTCGATGCAAGTATTCACTCACTTATAGACATGTCTGATTATCAAGTGGGATATAGAAATCTTGAGCTGGTTATTTGATTTTCTTTGTTCAGGGATTCTCATTTGCATCGCCAAGGTGTGATTTTCTTTAATTTTATTTATGGAAAAAGACAAAAGTCTTCTTTCTAATAGTCATTGCAGAATTCTTTTTGTTTTTGTGTTGTCCTGTTGTTTCATTTATTTTTTCTTTATGACCCCTAATTAATAGCAAACAAAAAAAATCAGATTTAACCCAAAACTCGCTGAAAAAATTAACGAAAAAAGGACAAATTAATTATTTTGGTTGAGTATAATAATCTCTAAAATTTTATGTTTTTACAAGAGAGCGCATAATTTATCATTTTATTTGAGGTCATGATTTTGTGATTCAACAATGTTCCCTAGCCAATTATAACCTGTTTTAAACTAGTCTTTTTGTTATGTTACATCTTTAGTTTAGATAAAACTTGTCCAAAAGATTTCTAGTCTATATTACATTCATTGTTTCTTGAAGTTCCTTCTTTTTCTTCTTCAAATTATAATATAGTTTTTTGGATATTTAGAAGCTGCTGAATACAGTTTCGGACAACAACAAAGATAAAAGGCATTCGATTATTTTTTATAATGTCAAAAAATTGATTACTGGAGGAGGAGGAATTATCAATGGCAATGGCAAAATATGGTGGCGAAATTCTTCAAAATGTCTCTAAGAAAGCAACAAATTAAATCATAAAAAACAACGACAAGAGAACAATCACATGTCTCAGAAGGTATTGTAATTTAAATACAATGTTTATTTTAATCATTACTTAAATGTTATTTCAACATATATTGTTAACGACGAAAAGTATTATTTTGTAATAATCACATTTTATCCTGTATTTTACTTTTTTATATTAGTTCTACTACATATCTTCCTTTTCTTGTAGTTTTAAATGTGTGATAATATGTGATGAAATAAAACGATTCAATATATCTAATTAAATATAATATTTGTTAAAATAAAATGTTACAATAAAATACGATATATTATAAAATAATTTGTAGTAATCATCCAAACAAAGTGTAAGTGGAAAGAGTATTACACTATTCGGCGTTGTTGATACCTGAATATTGATGTTACATTGAAATTTCAAAATGATAGAAACTTAAATTTTTGATGTTTTAACTATAAATTATGTTTCAAATTCTTTATATTAGTGTCTTTTCTTTTGTTTTTCATCTCTTTTATCTTCATGTTTAAAAAGAAAAAGAGAGTGAGCAATTAGTGCAGAGAATTTTCAAAAAATCAAAAACTTGAGTTGAAAATTAGGTTTGTAACCTGATATTATCCATGTAAAAAAGGGTTTCACGATCAATATTAGTTTAACAGTTTGCATTTATGTTAATTTAATTTAATTTCTACTTTATAATATGTTTTTTTTGTATAAGTCTTATAACGCAATACAACTCTACAACACACGTATTCTTAAAACTCCTAAAATATATGGAAAGAAGAATGAAAAAATGACTAATACTTATTATCTATTCAAACTATTATTTAATTTCATTAAGTTATTATAATTTTAATTTTATTTTTTTCTTAACCTAAGGATACTAATAATTATGGATCCTAACATGCATTAGTAGGGGGAAAAACCGATTCCAAGTTATTACAGTTTTAATAAGATCCAAAGTACCATAAGAACACTATACATATTTTTTTATGAGTGACATTCCTTAAATTTAGCATAGATTTTATATAAGACAAAATTATAATTTAATTATTCTTTTAATATATAGAAATAGTTATTTAATTACTTCTCAAATATTTAGGACTTTAATTTTTAATAAAATTTAATACAAAAATAACAATCTACTTGACCTAAATTACTAGAGTTATAGATTCTTGGGTCCAAATTAAAATCTAGAATGTAAATAATTATATGTACTACAAGTTAAAGTTGGTAGCCTCCTATCAAATTATGAATACTAGTGGTCATAAGGTTTGTAAAGCTCGGATCTTTATTTTATTTTATTTTCTTATTTGTTACTATGAACTAAGAGTTGTTTTTAAGAAATAATCATCACATCCATAAGTGAACACTTGCTCGGATTGTTTTTCAAATAATCAAGTCAAATTCGATGATGCATTGATCTTTCACTCAATCTTAGAAAATCATAATTTTAAG
Organism: Solanum piurae; assembly: GCA_029582685.1. Taxonomy (NCBI): domain Eukaryota; kingdom Viridiplantae; phylum Streptophyta; class Magnoliopsida; order Solanales; family Solanaceae; genus Solanum; species Solanum piurae. Next base: position 29,448 of record JAJOOO010084030.1, read on the forward strand.
TTGGCGATGCACAATAGAAATACAATCTTATTTTTGAGCTGAATTTTTTATCAAATTGTATTCGATCATACATTGATTTGTTATTTTTTTAGGTTATTGTAACCCTCTAACTTGCAATCGAAGAAAACTTTCAATTACGACTATCGTCATAACATTTGTCTTGAACTATTCTTTAAGTGTAAATTAATTTTAAACACAAGTAAATTTGTACTAGATTTTTTTCTTCTTAATATTATGAACACCCCGCAATCCTACATTTTTCCTACTAAAAAACACTTTAATTTTATCTTCATTTGTTATTCGTAGTATCTATAAAAATGTTGATTAAACTTTTTACCTTTCCTTAAAAGATTCTACTATAGATAAAATTGTCATTTATTATTTTTTATTAAATTATTATTTAATTATCTTTATGATATTGACTCTTAAAATATATGGAAATAACAAGGACACATAAAATATATAGTATGAGGAAATATATACTAACAGGTAAGGACCCCTAAAATATATGGTAAGAGCTGTTAGAATAATTAATAAAGAGAATTAATATCGATAAGAAGACTCATAAAATATATAATAATTTATAATATATTTAAAATCCTCTGCTACATAAAAAATAAACCATATAATAACATATTACTTGATGATATGTATGTTCCAACAAAGTTGTATTTGCTTTGCACCTTGTATTAGCTTAGATTTTGATTTAATATCAAAATGAATAAAAAAAATTATGAATGATACTTAAATTATTATGAATACTTAATCAAAGTTTTACATTTGAACTTTTAAAATTATTTATAAATGATTCAAGCAAGCTAATTAATTCTTCATATCTAAGTTAAATCTAATTTCGAGAATAGCTAGTGATTCTTAGAGATTATTATAAGCGAAAGAGTTATAAAGTTGAGTGGGCATGAAAACCTAATATTATTCATCCTATTTGAAATTTTAGAGTTTGAGTTGGAGTTGTGTTGATAATAGAATGAAGGTCTAAGGTTGATTGCACTTCTTAACCTTCCTTAAAAGATTTTACAATGCACAAAATTGTCATTACTATTTTACTCAAATAGCTGTAGTTTTTAAATCTTTATTTATTTGTAGTATTTAAGAACTCCAGAAATTTATTACCTTAAAATTGACTCAAATTTTATTTCATAAATATGTTTTCTTCTTTGGACAATGTTAAAAGTCCTAACATTAAAACTTTAAAATCAATGTTTTTACTATATATAAATCTTATTCAAATTATAATAAACGAATTAAAAATATTAAAGAAAGAGGTTCACACTTTTTAATCTTCCTATATGAAATGATTATCATCTAGATACATAAAACATTTATTTTAACATCAAATTCTATTTTAAAATAATTTTAATTTTTTAATATATAATTTTACACGTGCAAACCACATTCACTAAATCAATTCTAATGAAAAGCATCTATTAGAACTCATCCATATTTTATATTTTCTTTAAAAAGAAGTTAATATTAGGAAAATGAACTAAGCACAAGGAGTTGAGACTCATATCCATCTATGGATTTGAGACCTGATGGTGATATTCCACTTGAGACATAAGTTGATAGTTGATAGTAAATCTGAGCTAGTACTAAAAATCTAACTAAATTTGTTTAAAGTGGAGTAATCTGTTGAAGGAATATAGAAGATAAAACATCAATGGAAAAAATGCATTCCCAAAAATTAGAGTAAAAGTTAACTTAAGGGCTGTAAATATCAAGGAAAAAATGCATTCCCACTTATGGACTTAACGCAATCACAAAGTAATAACAATATTCTTGCCTATAAATTACACAATTTTCTTTTTAAAAATTTCTCAAGCTTATTCAGGCAAACTGCTTTCTTTCCCTAATACCTTTCTAATAGCATAAAATAAGATTGTACATCGATAAAAGACTAAAATAAAGATGATAGAGTTAAAAGTTAAACGCAGTGCAACTTTCAAAAAGGGTTGTATAATCTTCTCAAGAAATCACGTAATTTTTATTACAACCAGAGAACATGTTGTTATTCATATTAATTCTTCAAGTGGTAAATCATATTTTAATGATTATTCTAACAATTTAAACCAAATAGATGATTTCCTAAATTAAAAATTTACATATTATTTTTGCTGATACAATTGAGTTTCATTAATTTGTAATTCAATAGACTTAACTCATTTATTTGATTGGCACTAGAGAATAGTTTAACCATCTTATTTTATTTACCTTTGAATTGCCTGTCAAGTCTGTTTGTTTTAATGTGTGAGTCATTCTATTGAAACAGAAAGACTCACATATTGAAGCAAATAGACTTAACAGAGAATGCAAAAGTAAACAAACTAATAAACAGTTCTCCGATGACAATAAATCAATGACCTAGCTCTAATTTATTTCAAATAAATGAGTCCTAGAAGCCGTATTAGCCTCAAAACTATATAAATTATTAATAATGAACATATCTATTATGTTACAATATTTAGAGGAATCATAAACATATGGTTTAAAACTGGGGAATAAATTTGAATATGCTCCCGTTGTAGTTGAAAGTTTATCTGCTTACTAGATAAGACTTGTCATTTCCTTTATGAAAGGTGCAATGTATTTTGCACTATCGTTTTTATCGGCGTACAATCTATTTTTTGTTGGGATAGAACGACTAAGCCCTTGTTAGCTACTGTTGGAACAAAATGAATTTTAAGTGTTGTAAATCACTCGGAAAAGGACATAACATGCAATTAACTTATAGACTTAACGTAATCACGAAGTAATAACAATATTTTTGCCTATATATTACATGATTTTCTTATAAAAGTTTCTCAGGCTCAGTCAAGCCACCTTCTTTTCCTAATACCTTTATAATAGTAGAAAATAAGATTGTACGCTGATAAAAGACTAAAATAAAGATGATAGAGTTAAAAGTGAAACACAGCGCAACTTTCAAAATGAGAATGTACAATCCTCTCAAGAAATCACGTAATTATTAAAACAAAGGGAGCACATGTTGTTATACTTATTTATTCTTCAAGTGGTAAATCATATTTTAAAGATTCCTCAAATAATTTAAACCAAATAGATGATTTCCTAAATAATATTTAGATAATATTTTCATTGATCCAGTTTAGGTGAAGGCTTATGTGGTTAGTTAATTTGTAATTTAATAGAGTTAAGTCATTGATGTCACGATCCGAGCCTACACCCTGGACATGGCCGACATTCGAAGACCATTGCTGGTCCCCAAGCGAACCCTCATCCTGGCTGACTACAAGCGGAAAACTGATTCAAGCATACAAAGCTTAAAAAATGAAATAAAAGTTCACAAAACTTAAATTCAAACTTTAACTCAAATGAAAACTCTGAATAATAAAATATATTCAACTCGCCCAAAATTGGCAACTTAAGTCTTTGAAATATTTAATAAAATAAATAAATAATACAGACTTCTCAACTATATTGACTATCTATGAAGCCTCTAACTAATAAAAAAAAAAGTCGGGACAAGACCCACGACAGCCTGACTAAACTGAAAGGTAAATGAAATCCTCCGGAACCAAGGAGGCTCACTATAGCTAACTTGAACTCTCGGATGTATCAATGAAGCTCCTGTTGATGATCCTGAATACCTGTGTCTACATCATGAGAAGATGCAGGCCAACTGGCTCAGTACGTGGAATGTACGAGCATGTAAGGGGAATTCTAAACATAAACATAAGCTTGAACTTTGATAAAAAGAAAACATACTTACCTCTTCTCAAACTTACTCAACTCAGAAGTACTCAAGAATAAGATACTCAACGCAGAGATTAGATACTCAATTCAAAGATATGATATTCGGCTCTGGGTACTCAACTCAATATAAAGCAACAATACACATGCAATATATGGAAAGCTTTATAAATTAGTAAAAGCAATTTAGTTCGTTAAAGAAAATGCAATAAAAAACTCAACTTTACTTATATAATAAAGTAATATAATTTATGTGGGAGATTCTCTAACCGACAACCACCACTATGAGCCT
>JAJOOO010084031.1:0-17402 GCA_029582685.1 Solanum piurae
AAATATATGCAATTTCGCATCTCAAGAAATTTAAAAATGATTTTTTTTTCAAAAAAATAACAAACAATGGTACTTTTTAATTGATTTTAAAAAGAAGTTCTCTCTAGGAATCGAACCCTCAACCTCACAATCAAAAACCAACCCTTGAACCAGTGAGCCATCCAATCATTTGTGAGCATGGGTTCATTTATTTAATATTTACTATATTTTAAAAATTATACAAATAATATATCGAGTTTTGTTGGATGACCACGGGTTCGAGTGACCCATTTTTTACCCTTAAATTCGCCCCTGATTGCGTATACGTTCTATATATTGATGATAAAAAAAAATTCATGATTAAGCATGTTATAATAGATTAATACTGATAGTGCAAAAAAAAAATGACTCTAAAAATTCTAACTATGAAACATAAATTAAGACAGAGCCATAGAAAACTTAGCTTTTCCCAATGCACTTTGTAGCCACCATTGAATTATCAATAACTTTGTTTGGTCAACCGTACATGCTAATTATATTCAAAGTTGAAGTGTTGAATCAATTTCTCAGATTCTTACTTAACTAGTAAATTTTATTTGAAAAAATTATGTATATTTTTTTTGTTATAAAAAATTGAATTTTAAAAAACTTTTAAAATAATAACTATTAATTAAATATTCGTATGAAAAATAACCCTGAACTCTTAGAAATGCTTAGGTTAGACTTTTGATTAATTGATAGCTTGATAAAATTAAGCCACCCTTGCAGTTGAGTATAGTAATTAAGCAAAATGGTAGATACTGGATAGATTGCTTAGGGGTGTATGTAATCGAACGGAAAGTGAACTAATTTGTAAATTGAATTAAATCGGACAAAACTCGATTAGTAGTTTAATTTAATTTGATATTGATTTTTTATTATTATATTTCGGTTGATTTGATTTTTAAAAAAAAAATTAATTCGAGATCAAATCAATCCGACGTTACATATATAATTTTAATTTTTATCTTATTCATAATATAATTTACTTTGATATATTTATAAATATTTCTTATACTTTAATTTTTTTCATAGTTTTTACTATCTTTTAACATAATATTTCAAGTTTGAAATATTAGTAACTTTAATAAAACTCAAATTAAAATCAAATTAACACCAATGTTAACCAAAAAAAAATTAACTCAGCACTAACAATGACAATAGAGTTGAATATTTGTTGAGTCCGGAGCTAAAAGGGCAAGAAAATTAGCCAAAAATTCCAAAAAGGCAACATAATTGAGTTGAGAACCAAAAGGGCAATATTTAGACGATCTAACAAATGTCGTTTAAATTAGGAAAAAAGAAGCAAGGCGCGAATTACTATGCGCCTTACAAGGCGCACGACTGCGCATTCTTACAAGGCGCAACGTTTGCGCCTCTTTCCTCTCTTTTTTTCTTAGTTTATGTTTTAATTTTTTGTTTTTTAGTTAGGTTTTTTTTTTAAGTTTTTCCTTTTAATTTTTGTTTTTTATTTTGAAGTTGTTCCTGTTTATTTTGCATGTGATTTTTGTAATTTTTTTTTAGCGCCTACTCCTTTTCCCTAATTTAGACGTCGTTTGTTAGACCCCTAATTTAGACGGTGTTTGTTAGACCGTCTAAATGTTGCCCTTTTGAAATTTTTGGCTAATTTTCTTGCTCCTTTGGCTCCGGACTCAATATTTGTTCTTTAGTTTTAGGGAAAATGGTCTGAAAAATACTTCAACTTTGACCGAAATTGTTGTTACGATACCAAACTTTATGAAGGACCTTTTACCCCCTACACTATTTAATAGTGTATTTTAAAGGTATATATGTGTCCACGTGGACACATTACTATTTGTAATGATGCAATATTTATGATATCCACATGGGCACATATATACCTTTAAAATACACTATTAGATAGTGCAAGGGGTAAAAGGTCATTTCCAAAGTTTGGTATTGTTACAACAATTTCGGTCAAAGTTCGGATATATTTCAGACATTTTTCCCTTAGTTTTACATTGGTTACAATTAATTAAATTCATATCCTAATTTTAATTTTCTTTAATGTTTAGTCGTGTAATTAATATTTATTAGACTTATTTAGTACTTTTAGATTATGATAATTTTCATATGACGTATTAATTTTCAATATTTGTTTTATGCGATTTCATTATTATTTTTTGTTGAATATTTTGTTGTTACCACTCATCTCATATTTTGTATTATTTTTTTAAGAAACACCTTAGATAGCTGTATTTTGTAGAACTGAAGAAATATTTCAAGCACGAGCTAATTATATATTTGTTTGAATACTTTATCAAAAAAATACGAGAAACTAAAAGAAACCCAAAATTTATCAATTTAATTTGATTTATAAATTTAAAAATCCAACACAAATAATCTAACTTAAGATTTGAAAATCCTAAACTAACTCGATCGATATATATATACTCCTGAGATTATCGATCGATATGTGAGGGGTGGAGGATAAAGTTATACAGTAAGGGGTCGTTTGGTTATTGGTTAGAGTTATGCAGGTATTAGTTATGTAGATATTAGTTATGCAAGTATTAATTATGCAGGTATTGGTTATGCATGTATTGATTATGTAGGTATTAGTTATGCAGGTATTGATTATGTAGGTATTAATTATACAAATATTAGTTATGTAGGTATTATTTATGTTGGATTTAGTTATGTAGAAATTATAATACATATATTATTACTTATTGATTATTTAATTTATTATAAATTAATATACGTTATTTTTTTTTAAAATCAAAAACTATAAAGCTTGTATCCAAGATAAAACGCAACAGGCCCGGGGGGCGCAGAAATCTATAGTGTGATTCTTTTAATTTTGCCCTTATCCAATAACCAAACGGCCCCTAAGGCTACATAGACAGGTAATTCAAAAAAATTCAAAAGAAAACAAAAAAAACTAAACATAAATGCTGCAATAGACATATCCAGATGGAAATAATGAACTAGAATGAATTGGATTTTAATGTTATTTTAAAGAATTAAGTCTATATATTTCCACTTAAAAAATTAGTTTATAAGAAAAAATTGCTCAAAATTATGTAAGAAGATCAATTACGCTTGAGACGTTCCGTTATCCTTGACAACCCTACCTTAAATCCATCGATGTGAGAACAAAATAAATAACAAATTCATTTTGTTTATTTAGAAATATAGGTAGTAAAATGTATATATAAGTTGTGAAAATTTTCTTTTGGATTTTCAATGTAATAAATAAATAATCAAAATACATTGTTTTGTTAAAATATAATATGCAACATGTGAATTACTTTTTTTTTTCTTTCTATTTTTCATGTGAAGGTAAGAGGTTATAATGTAGCTTCAGGAAAAAGCTAATAACATTAGAAAATTTCTTTAAAGGGTGGGGAAAAAGGTCTGAGATATATTCGAACTTTGATCGAAATTGCTGTAACAATATCGAACTTTGGAAAAGACCTTTTACCCCCTGCACTATTTAATAGTGTATTTTAAAGGTATATACGTGCCCACGTGGACATCATAAATATTGCATTATTATATATAGTAATGTGTCCATGTGGGCACATACATACCTTTAAAATACATTATTAAATAGTGTAGGGGGGGTAAAATGTCCTTCATAAAGTTTAGTATCGTAACAACAATTTCGGCCAAAGTTGAAGTATTTTTCAAACTCTTTTCCCTTAAAGGGTGTTAGAGTAAACTTTCATAACTTGTGTTTGGTACATACGTAGAAAATATTATTTAAAAATATGTATAAATAAAATAAGAAAATACTATTTCAAAGGTATTTGTATATAATATAGGGAAATATTATAAGAGGCGTAGGTAGAGAGGTAGAGGGTTGGAATGAGGCGTGTTTAAGGGCGAAGAGGAGACAATCAATTATAAAATGCCGATTTTTCCTACTTCCACTAAAAAATTTATCTTTCTCATTATAAAGAAATTATCTAATACAATTAATTAATAAAAATATGTTATTTATAAAGCTTAAACTTTTAAATGAAATGATCACGCACTTCAATGAGTAGAATGTTTTGACCTTTAGGGTGTGTTAGTATGAAGAAAAATATTTTTCTAGAAAATGTTTTCTTGGAAAACAAGTGGATTTCTAACTTATAATTTCTCATGTTTGGTTGGTGAGTAGAAAATATTTTCTCGAAAATATTTTTTCAATGTTTGATTGGTGAATGAACAATATATTTCACAAAATATCTTTTATTTTTTGCTTGAGACTAAAAAATAACTCTTTAAAAAAAAATTGACGGGGTCGCTGGGGTAGGGCAGGGGTGAGGGTCGCACAAAAAAATAAAGTTCCTTTTTTTAAAAAAATTGAAATATTTTTTAAAAATATTTTTTTCTTATGGGGTTACTTCAGGGGTAGGGGGTGGCGTGAAAATGAAAAAAAGTTAAATTTGAAATATTTTCCAAAAATATATATTTTTAAAAAAATTGACGGGGATAATCCGGGTAAGGTGGGAGGGGGAGGGGGAAAGGTTGCATAAAAAATGAGAATTTTTAAATTTGAAATACTTCCCAAAAATGTTTTTTCTAAAAAAAAATAATTGAGGGAGGTGGCGGGGGGAGTAGCGTAAAAACTAAAAATAAATAAAATTGAAATATTTTTCAAAATCATTTTTTTGGGGTGAGGGGTAGGGGTGGTAGGGGTTGGGTGAGGTAAAATAAATTCTTAAAATTTGAAATATTTTTCAAAAATAATTTTTAATTTTTTTATTGGGGGTAGGGATAAAAATATATTTGAAATTTAAAAAATAAGAAAATTTAAAAACAATCATTTTTTGAATGGGGAGGGTCAGGTACGGGGTATGAGTAGGGTAAGAATTTTTTTTTAAAGTATGAAGTAAAGTTTTGAAAACTGTTTTCCTTAATTTTGGAAGGGATGCCATTTTCCTTAAATTTGAGGAAAATGAGTTGATTTGGAAAACATATTGTAAACATTTTAAGTCACCCATACATGAAAAATTTGGAAAACGTTTTCCAGCATACCAAACACAACCTTAAAGTACAACAATTCAGTAAACTACTCCCCCTGTCTCAAATTACTTGTCAACTTTTGAATTGACACTCACACAACTATTACGAAAATAATAATTGACATAGTGAGTTTACCATTTTACCCCTATTAATTATGAAGTGGATGAATAAAAAACTTAGGATTTTCAAGAATATCTACCTTTTTCAAAATAATTAATTGAGGGTATAATAGGTAAAATATTTTGTCCTTTCTTGATTTGTCAAAATGGACAAGTAAATAGAGACAACTAAAAAATGAAAAGTGAACAAGTAATTAGGAACAAAGGAAGTAGTTAGCTAATAGTAGAGGTGTGTATCGGTCGGTTCGATTCGATTTTATGTATTATTGGTTCGATTTATCGGTTTTTGCTTTTTAAATACGCTAAACCAATAACGAACCAATAAAATATGTTTTTATCGGTTTTCGTATTATCGATTTTGGTCCTTAACGGTTCAATTTTCGGTTTAACCAATAAGAAAATGCCTATAAAACAAATATATGACTTCTCTAATAAATTTGACACCACAAGACAATAATGTAACTTTACAAAAGCTCATAAAATAGAAATAATAATAACAAACATGAAAAGAACTACACATGTGTAACACAAAGAGAAATCAAGAGGAATATGGTTCTTACTTTAGGTTTTGACGATTTGTATAATGTAAAGTTGTGAACTCAAAGTCACAGCAAAGTATGAATTGATGGCTAAATGACAAAGACATAACTATTAAGATATTGAGATTAATATTTACTAATATGTATGTATATGTAGAAGTAGTAAATTACTATAGTCTTAACTCTTAATGGGTTATCGGTTTACCCAATAACCCAATATTGAAAACCAATACCGAATCGATAACCTGATTTTTTTTTATAAAGCCATTAAGAAACCGTTAACCCAATAACCCAATAGCAATAAACCAATAACACTTTTTTCGGTTCGGTTTATCGGTCGATTCGATTTTTGCACAACCCTAGCTAATACTCCCTCCATTCCTATTTGTTGTCACCATTTTATTTTCATGTCCTTTAAGAAATGATGTAAGTTACCATGTACCCTTATTTAGTGTTTCTTAAAGTCATGTTTTCAATCAATAAACATAAATTAATTTATTTTGATTAATTAATTTGATCGATGAACATGAATTAATTCTGTTATTTTTCGAAGTTAGTCAAAGGTATAATTTCAAGACTAATAACTCTTAAGGATTAAATAAGTAGAATAATGTCATTTATGCATTTGTTTTATGAAATGAAAATTATTAAAGAACATCTATTTTTAATAAGGACGAAATATAAATAATAATGGATAGAGTACAAAATTTTAGAAGTAAAAGAAACTAGTGTTTCAATAATTTATTGTGCAAGCGGGGGAAAAAGTTCCAATGTCCACATTACAGAGATTAGCATGAAAATAATGAATATATCGTCATGCTTTTATTTCATACATTCATATATATTATTACATACTATAGGTTAATGATTTTTAGGATCTCCAATACAAATTAAAGATCCATCATGACTATAGAGTTTGCATTCCGCTTTTGTGGTACAACAATTAACACAAACTCCAGTATGGTATGTCGATCCAGTAGATGGGCAAGTCATGTAAGAAACTTTAGGGTCACATTCTTGACTACAACCGGCCTTGGGTTCATCACTCTTTCCTTCACACACAAACTTGCCTTTTTTACTGTGTTAGTAGCAACCCTTGTAACCCGTGCAACAACTGGTGCATCCAGTGGATTTAATTATAGACGGTCCTTTTGAACGGGGACATTTTGAATAAGCAATTTTATGATCACATTCCTTGGGACAATGTTCATTTGGCTTTCTTGGGTCAGACTCTCCTTCACAAATGAACTTTCCGCCAGCACTGTAATAGTGGCAACCCTTGTAGCCTGCACAACATGTGGTACATATGGGATTTCTTGGACTTCCTTCTGAACGTGGACATATTCCATAGCTAAAATCACCACATTCTCTGGAACAAGGCTTGGGATCGTGATCATCATGATGGTCATGGTCGTGATCGTGATCGTGATCATGATCATGGTCTATCGTCGCACTTACAAGGAGAAACATTAATCCTACAACAAATATAAGGTATATATATTAATTAAGGAAAAAACATATATAACACTACTTGTGTATGTATGAACGAATAATTTAAAGAGACAAGTAACTTACCAAGAACAAGTAAGTATGCAAAGAAACTAACTTCTTTGCGAACAGCCATTATGAATAATTAATTAGTATCTTGTTTTCTTTTAATTTTGGGGTGAGGAGTGTGTATTCTCCTTCACTTTTTTATAGCAAACGAGTGATCAAATAAAACAAAAATAAGCAAATCACTTCATTATTATACCTAATTAATTAACATCAATATACAGCCTCCTCAATTGGTAGAATTTACTTTTTTTTATACTTACTAGTGTAAGTTTGGTGAGGTAGGATCAAATAGAACAAAAAGAGATTCATTTCTATTCGTTATTAAGCAGTTGTTTGTATTTGACTGATCAATTTTATAAAAACATTTTTATCAATATTCTGGAGTAATTCGTGCTTGATAAATATTCCAAAACTGCTTCGGGCAATTGGCAAATCTATTTTTTCAGCTTCTGAAAAATAACTTATTCAAGTATTTTAAAGCACTTGTTTGCCCTCTAAAAGCAAAGGGCTAATCACCTTAATTATTTAAACTAAACACTTTTAGCATCTTAGCTTTTCCCAGTGCTCTTTGTAGCCATTTGAATTATCAATAATTTTTTTTGTCAACTGGAGATACTAATAATATCCAAAGTAGAAGTACTTTAGGACCTTAGGTCTAACTAACTAAATTATTACAACTATTCGAAACTTTAACCATGTGATTATATATTGCATTCCAATTTTCTGATTAGAGAGGACATGTTTTACATTGGCATATATGTGACAAATTTCGAAATATATATGAAGGTTAAATATATATCTTAGATTTTTGCATAAACTACAACACATAATATTTACGTGCTTTTATTGGAAAAAAATCAACTCGTTGAGGTAGTTGAACTGTTTTAATGTATATATATTTTATAAACAATGTATATGAATGTTTATACATATCTAATGTATAGTTATACATTAATTATACATAATTATACACTATCTATACAATATCGATACATTACATATACATATGACTGACCATTTTGTTGACATTTTTTGTTGTTGCCTGTACAGTTACGTAAGAAGCCCAAATATAAAATGGGAGCTCAACATCAAGTAAACAATGATTCGAGATGGGCCTGAGCCTAACTCAACCAATAAAATTAGTAAGCTCACGGGGGGAGGGTGGGTCCAAGGGAAGACCAAATATCCTTAAACCCATCGATACGGGATCCAACAAATAACATAGAATCTGTAATTTTTAAAAATAAAATATGTATATTTGAAAACTATGAAAAGTATTATAAATCACAATAATGAATAATTTAAAAGACAAAAATAATATTTAATGAAAAAAATATGATTGACTCTTGAAATTCCAACTAATTGGGGTGAAAAATATGGGAAATCTCTATTTTAATTTATAGGTCATAATCTTCACAAGGATGAATTGTTCATCCTCATTGTATCCTCAGGGAGGTTTGGACAAAAATCCACCTCTTGTAAATGTCATTTTGTCCTTTTGGATGTGAAATCTACAGGTTGGTTATTTTTTTTTTAAAAAGACTCTTGAAATTTCAATGATGAAACATAAATTGAGATTGAGGAAATAGAAAACTTAGATTTTCCTAATGCTCTTTGTAGCCATTGAATTATCAATAACTTTTTTTTTTTGCGTCAACTGGAGATAATTATTAATTGATAGTTTAATATTATTGCAATAAACATTTCTGAATGAAAAAAATAGGATACATGTGATAAAATATTAAATAATGGATCAAAGTCTAACTTAACTTAACGTGGGATTCAATATTCTTTCACATATTTTGAACTGGACACTTGAAACAAGAGCAATATAAGACGGTGATTAATATCGAATAAATAATAAATTGAAATAAATCTGATTTTTATACTATGTTGAAGAAATAAACCTTGAATCTATCTCAAAGTTGAAGAAGCAGCGTACCATTTAGTGTCTAAGGCCCAATAATAAAGAAAAGAGAAGCAGCCCAAAATATTGCTCAAGTGAATCAACTCCCACACCTGTATACATTTTACACATTTCTTCTTCTCTTAAATTTAGGGGTGGCAAAATCAAATCAAAACCGTTCAAACGGTTTAAAATTAATTTGCCCATTCACTAGCTCAATCTATTAAAAATTGGATTGGTATGTAACTCGGATTGACTCATAGAAAATCTTGTCAAAATAGTTTTTTGATTTTTTTTCTTTCAATTTGATATGTTGTGTAAAGTCATAACAAAGAAAAAATAAATAAATTTATTAGGTACTAAAATAGTTTAAAAGACAAATAAATAAGTAAGCTTAGTTGAGTTGGGTTGGGTCTTGACCCGTAATGTAACTCATTACCTAACCCATTTTGACCCAAGCAAATTTGGGTTGAATTGAGTCTTGACCCGATTGTTATCTTAACCCATTATGACCTGTTCAAATTTGACCCAACCATCCAATTACAACCCCTAATTAAATTATATTATATATATACACACCAATTAACATTTTATGTATCAACTGAAAATGATCTCCAAAATATGATTTTCATTGACTTTTCCGGGTCCTTCCCGTTATTTTAGTATTGTTTCTTAGTTCATTGCCTTGCCTTCTTGTTGAACATCACAATTTTTTCTCTATCTATTCTTTGGTGTTTTAAGAGGTGAAGGTGTGAGATAAGACAATTTATATGGTACGGGGTAAAATTTAAGCCTCATGACATGGGACCTAAGCCCTCAACTAAAAAAATAAATAGTATAATATATATTGAACATTTTTTGTATAAGGATGAGATTTTCATTGTCATCATTCCACATAGAGGAAACAATCATCTTTCACCTCGTGTAAAACTTTTTGCTTAATATATGAACTGGTAAGGGTTTACCTAACCCCAAAGGTGGTTTATTTAAAACTTATAAAGACACATGTCATTCATTAAGGATAAGACCAAAGGAGATCACCACTAGAGAGGAGCTAAGTCCTCAATTATGGATGATTTTTTTCTCTTATTCAAATATAATAATTAGTAGTAACACATAACACACAACTTTGATGCCCACATTATAGTGATTAGCATGTCATTGTGTGCATGTTTTTATTTCATACATTAATTAAAAATTACAACACATTATTGATGATGCCTTATGCTGTAGATATATAGCTCCGAGGCTCCACAATACAAATTAAAGACCCATCATGTCCATAGAGTTTGCAACCCTCTCCTGCGGTGCACCAATTAACACAAATTTGATAAAGTTTGGCCAATCCAGAAGATGGACAAGTCATGTATGCAACACTAGAGTCACATTCCATGGTACATGCCTTGGGTTCAGTACTCTCTCCTTCACACACAAACTTGCCATTTTTATCGAAATAGTAGCAACCCTTGTACCCCGTGCAACATGTGGTGCATCCCGTGGGATAAATTAGCGTCTTTCCTCTTGAACGGGGACAATTTGAATAGGCAATATTTGGATCACAATTGAGGGGGCAAGCTTTTGGGTTTTTGGGTCAGATTGTCCTTCACAAATAAAAGTCCCATTAGCACTATAATAATTGCAACCTTTATAACCTGCACAACAGTTGGTGCATATGGGATTTTCCGGACTTCCTTCTAAACGTGGGCATATCCCATAGCCAAGATTACCACATTCTAAAGTACAAGCCTTGGCATCAACATGTTCCATCGCGCTTACAAATAGCAACATTCCTACAACAAATTAAATATATATATTAAAGAAAAAACATAACAATACTTGCGTATTTATCAACGAAGAAATTAAAGAGAAAAAAGTAGAAGGAAAATCTTACCAAGAACAAGTAGGTAAGCAAAGAAACTAACTTGTTTGTGAACAGCCATATTATGGATTCTTTTTCTTTTCTTTTGTTTGGGGTGAGGAGTGTCTATCCTCCTTCACCTATTTATGCCAAACGAGTGATCAAATAAAACATAGTTAACCAAGTCGTTTTTTTCACATTAAAAAGTTTTTTTCACATTATATATATTTAATTTATATATTAATAGCTGGTGAATTTTTTTTAGATATGTCAAATTACTTACACAATTGCTTATTCTTCTTTATTAGAAAACTTAACGTTTCCACAATTGCATTTTTAATTAATTCTTGTTCTTGAAATATTTGTCATCTAGCAACAATTTTCTTCTCCACAATTGCATATATCGCTTTAGGGAAAAATAATAATTTTAGTCCATGTATTATAAGTTTATTTTCATTTTGATCCCTGTATATATGAATAGAGTACTAAGCATAATTAATGGAATAATTGTATCTAATTGAAGGACAATAATGGATCTATCTGTAAGTACTAATAAAACATGCCAACCATCTAAAATGATTAATTGTTACTCCCTTAGTCTTTAGTTACGTGGCTGAATTTTATTTTTAGTCGTCTATCTAAAATTAAAATGGAAAAATTGTATGAAATATCAAACTATTAATTCAAATTAAATGCTATAGCCATAGTTTATTTTAATTGTAATTTGCAGCAAACATCCCCTTTTTTTGCCATCTTATTCGATATACAATTAGCCATTTTAAACATTTCGATATAAAATGTATAAAATGCGTTTGTGTTTGTATAAAGCGAGAGAAAAGTGTATATACAAATACAAATACATATATTTTCGTCCTATACACTTATAATTATACAAATACAGATTTTATTATATAAATTACAATGTATAAATGAATTTATACAAAACTGAACAATTTGTATAAAATTGGATGTTTGTAGCGAATTATACAAATCAAAAACTCCATAGCAAACATAAAATTTGCTATGGAGCGCAATTATGCAAACTATAGCTATAACATACAAATATGATTTTTATGTTTGCTATATGTGAAAGTTGCTCAATTAAATATTAGTATTATTCAAATATATCAAAAACTTTACATCCATGCGGATGACTTGAAATCGATCCCTCCTCAATGTCTTTTGAGTCAAGCCTGTCATATAGGGCTTGTTTACACTACATAAAAAATGATCTTTAGCGGCAATTAATTAACGACAATAGCTCAATTGCCACTAAATATGTATTTTTAGCGGCAATTAGCACTCTTTGTATATGTCCCTAAAGCCTTTAGCGCAATGGATCTAATGACACTTAACGAATATGGTAAAGACTTTAGTACTCTTTATTAATGCGTCTATTTATTTCCACTAAAAGTTATTTTTGTTGTAGTGTTAGTGCGGTTTACATCGCTTATCTGCAAGCTATTACACATGGGGGTTACCCAATGTGCATAAAATGATCACATGAAAGGCAAATATTGTAGCTGGAATTGTAGCGGTTACGAATTATTCAGGAGTTGAAAAAAACAAACAATAAGTTACGTACCTATGGCTCTTGGACTTGCGGATAATTAAGCAAAGTAATAGGTAGGATTATGAAATATTTAATGGAGGTTGAGGATACGAAGGAAAATATAATAACACATGCAGAAATTAAGTCAATCTAAGAATCTGCAACTTGTTCAAGGAAGACTTTGAACCTTTCTACAGTTATGGAAAGTTTGTACATTATTAATTTTTGTAATCAAAGTGTAGCACCAAATCTCAATGAAAATTATTCGAATGATATCAACGTCGAATAAGTTTGGAAATTAGCTGCATTTTTTTTGAACATATATATATTTTTAGAAAACGGAAAAGGGTCAAAAATACCTGTAAAGTATGCGAAATAAACCACTTATACCCTTCATTATATTTTGAGATAAAAAATACCCTCAAGAGTTAACTACCTAAATTTTTAGTGATGTGGCAAGCCACATGGGACTAACCCCTCCACCTAAGCATTGCCAATTAGAATTCAAAAGTACTTTACCTTTAGCGGCGACAAAGCCGCCACAAAATCTCAAAATATTGCCACTAAAGGTTATGAGTGATTTTTAGTGGCGACTAAGGATGCAACAATCATTCGCTAGTAAAACCTATTTTTTCAACAAAAAAAATATGATAATTAATTTTGGTTGCAACCTAATTTTCTAAAATAAATAAGGTGCACTATCAATATTGAAAACATCCAATATTATTACGAAAATCATCAAAATTACTTCTCGATTCAAATCTCCTACTACATAATGCATCATTGTACATTTTATGCATTTAAATATGACATAAAAATAAAATATATAGTGTCTTCAAACTCCTCCTTAATCTATATTAGTTTTGGTTTTTTAAAAACAATGCAGAAATAAACACAAAATCAGAATTTAATGTTAAAACATCTTTAGTGACGATATTCTAGGCTTTGTGGCAACTGTTGTCGCCGCTAAAAGTCTAGTTCTTTTGTAGTGAATCCTAGTTGGCAACGCTTAGTTGGAAGGATTAGTCCCACATGGCCCACGTCACTAAAAATTTAGGGTGTTAACTCTTGAGGGTATTTGTGGTCTCATTGGATAACGGCAGGGTCTTTTTGATCCCAAAATGTAGCGAACGGTATAAGTGGTCTATTTTGCATAGTTCAAGGGAAATTTTAATCTTTTTCCGTTTTATAATAATAATTTATATACGGTGGTGATACCTCTTTATTGATGAATAAAATTACAAAGCTAAGGGGAGCTTAAGCTCGATCCATTGTTCCGGTAGCTTCTTCGCAAAAACTAAGTTCTGATAAAAACTATACAAGTTTTGCACAAATTTACAAGTCCAACGTGATAGATAAAATTAGCTATAACATCTCAACTGGATCAGTTCTATATAAATTAATTCTTCTTCTGCTTATGCCTTAGGGACTCCATTTCTATGAGATCAAGTTTGGTGCGATGGCTATCGATAGTAGGTGAGCATGTGCAAAAATAAACAACTCATCATTTCTAATACTTTATTTTGCCAAGGCATTTGCAACTTGGTTGACTTCCCTGTAACAATGTCTAACTTCACAAGTAATAGTACTTGAAATATTTTGTAACAATGTCTAACTTCACAAATAATTGTACTTGAAATATTTTGAATATGAGTAGTGATATTCTTCATTTGCCAAGGGATATTATAATTACCTTTAATCATCTCAACAACTATCTTTGAATCACATTTAAAGATTACATTCCAACAATTATATTTCATCATTTACATAAATCTATTTGGGTAAGAAGCTTTCTCTTGACTAATATGCTGTAATATTCATAGGATATTTCTCTTATGTCGGATCATAGTTCATACTTCTTCTATTAAAAAATTCCTTGGTCCCAATTCATTTTTTTTTAAAAAGAAAACAACTAAATTGTGAAAAATTAACAGAATACCTTAATCATACACTTAAAATTGTATTCAGAGTGAAAATTTATAAATTTATTCACTTTGAAATAACTTCTAACATAATTTGATGTCTGGTAAGAATCTTTCTATTCAATCCTAACATTGTTGTGTAAGTAAGGAAGATAATGAAAGATGGCAATTTTCAAATTACTCATTTTAGTTTAGAGAAGCAAATAGTGTAGGACAAGCCTACTCTATGTATATGTGTTTATCCCTCGGGGACAAGTAATTGCTCAAAATGTGTTTTTTACGACTATCTTGTTTTAGATAGGGATGGATATCTTATGTAACCTATGTATTAGGCATTTTTTGTAAAAGGATGAGATTTTGTCATCATTCCACGTAGAGGAAATCATCATATTCCACCTTGTGTAAAACTTTTTGCTTAAAATATGAATGGTTAAGACTCAGGAGTCTACTTAACTCCAGAGGTGATTTATTTAAAAAATAAATAATTTAGGCATCTGATTGTTAAAAGATTATAAAAACACATGTCATTCATTAATTAAGGATAATACCAAAGGAGATCGCCACTAGAGAGGAGCCAAGTCCTCAATTATATATGGATGATCTTTTTTTCTTATAATTCAGATAATAAGTAGTTACACAGAACACACAACTTTGATGCCCACATTATAGCGATTAGCATATCATTGTGTGTGCATGCTTTTATTTCATACATTAATTAAAAATACAACACATATTATTGATGATGCTTTATACTGTAGATATATAGCTCTGAGGCTCCCCAGTACAAATCAAAGATCCATCATATCCATAGAGTTTGCAATCCTCTCCTGCAGTGCAACAATTAACACAAACTTGATTAAGTTTAGCCAATCCAGAAGATGGACAAGTCATGTATGCAACTCTAGAGTCACATTCCATGGTACATACCTTGGGTTCAATACTCTCTCCTTCACAAACAAACTTGCCGTCTTTACCATAGTAGTAGCAACCCTTGTACCC
Organism: Solanum piurae; assembly: GCA_029582685.1. Classification (NCBI taxonomy): domain Eukaryota; kingdom Viridiplantae; phylum Streptophyta; class Magnoliopsida; order Solanales; family Solanaceae; genus Solanum; species Solanum piurae. Next base: position 15,451 of record JAJOOO010084031.1, read on the forward strand.
CGTGCAACATGTGGTACATCCCGTGGGATATATTAGTGTCTTTCCTCTTGAACGGGGACATTTTGAATAGGCAATATGTGGATCACAATTTAGGGGGCAAGCTTTTGGAATTTTTGGGTCAGATTGTCCTTCACAAATAAAAGTCCCATTAGCACTATAAAAATTGCAACCTTTATAACCTCCACAACAGTTGATGCATATGTGATTTTCTGGACTTCCTTCTGAACGTGGGCATATCCCATAGCCAAGATGACCACATTCTAAAGTACAAGCCTTCGCATCAACTTCCATCACGCTTACAAATAGCAAAATTCCTACAACAAATTAAATATATAGATATATATATATATATTAAGGAAAAAACATAACAATAGTTGCGTATTTATCAACAAAGAAATTAAAGAGAAAAAAGGAGAAGGAAAATCTTACCAAGAACAAGTAGGTAAGCTAGGAAACTAACTTGTTTGTGAACAGCCATTGTGGATTCTTTTTACCTTGTTTAATTTTCTTTTCTTTTGTTTGGGGTGAGGAGTGTCTATCCTCCTTCACCTATTTATAGCAAAAGAGTGATCAAATAAAACATAGTTAACCAAGTCGTTTTTTTCACATTATATATATTTAATTTATATATTAATAGCCTCCAATTGATAAAGAAGAAAAAGATGTGCTTGCTGGTGAAAAAAAATTAGATTGTCAAATTACTTATTGTTAAAGCAAAAAGTCCACATTGATGGTTAATGAGATGAATGAGTTCTTTATAAGGTTTGAGCAATCCTCTTCGCTTTGATCTAGTTTTTGAGGTGTAAGTTAGACCTAAAACCTAATTTGACATGGTATCAGAGCAGGGCCCATCTCACCCAATGTTGGGATCTAAAAAATCAAAAATTGCCCAAAATTGCTCAACGCATCAGATACTATGCACTGAACGTGAGGTGGAGTGTTAAAGCAAAAGTCCATATTAATAATTAATGAGATGAGTGAACTTTTTATAAGGCTTGTACAATGCATCTCCCTTTGAGCTAGCTTTGGGAGTGTGAGTCAGTCAATTTGACTCTTACACTTTCTTATTCGTCTTTATTAGAAAGCTTTAACTTTTCCTAGTTGCTATCTTTATTTGATTCTTGTTTTTGAAATATTTGTCATCTAGCAACAATTTTCTTCTCCACAATTGCATATATCGCTTTAAGGGAAATAACAATTTAGTCCATGTATTATAGGTTTATTTTCATTTTGATCCCTGTATATTTGAATCGAGTACTAAGCATAATTAATGGAATTATTATATCTAATTGAAGGACAATAATGGATCTATATGTAGGTACTAATAAAACATGCCAACCATCTAACATGATTAATTGCTACTCCCTCCGTTACGTGGCTGAAATTTATTTTTAGTGGTCTATCTTAAATTAAATATTAGTACTCAGTTTTTATATTCAAATATATCAAATTTTTAATTTTTTTTTTTGAGTCTTTTTCTAAAATTAAAGAATATTTTTGGGCCTTTACTCAGAAAGGAAATGCAAACAATTAAACCATATGTAAGTAAGTTTTTTGTCTGTTTACAAGAAAGAAAATTAACGTACTACCATTCATAGCAATATTTATATTTAGGGTGTGTTTGGTACGAAGGAAAATATTTTCCAATTTCTCATATTTGATTAGGTAAAATATTTTGGAAAATGTTTTTCAAATCAACTTATTTTCCTCAAATTTAAGGAAAACGACTTCCCTTAAAAAATTAAGGAAAACATTTTTCAAAACTTTCCTCCAACTTCAAATTACAATTTTTTTGTTGAAAATATCAATTCTTTTTGGTTGAAAAAATAAATTTAAAGCTTATTTTAAAAAATATTTTTCAACTTCAATTTTTTTTATTTTCTTACCCCACCCGCGACCCCGGGGGGGGGGGGGGGGGGGGGGGGGGGGGGGGGGGGGGGGGGGGGGGGGGG
>JAJOOO010084032.1:0-37639 GCA_029582685.1 Solanum piurae
GAAAACACAGGAGGACCAGGTGGGGTGCTTAGATGAGGAGCAGGGCTTCCAGTTCTAACTCCATTAGCAGGTGATGGTAAATTGGGAGTCTTGATAGACGGCGAAGGAATCTGGTTTGGTTGAACAATTGGTGGAGGAAATATAGGACCTGCTGAGGATGATGGGAAAGGAGGAGGACTAAATACAGTGTCAAGTCTAGGTGACTGAGTCCCTTGCTGAGGGGGTGGAATGGTAACAGAGTATCCAACTGATGATTCAGGTCGCTTCGCCATCAAAATGGCATTAAAAGGAGCTCAAACAAGATAAAAATCAAGCCAAGAATCTAGAGGATTAAAAGGAACCAACCCTCCGTAGCCACATCCAAGATCTCCCCAGAGGTTCTAGGTCAAGAAAAATTGGCAAAACAACTGTCAGTTAAAGTCTACAAAAAGAAACACTAATAGAGGAGGATAAAATTAAAACCCCACATCTTAAAACCACAGAAGACATATATAAAATGCATTAAATTCAAGAAAAGAAAATGAAAATCGCCAAATGAAACAGCAAAGATGCCAATTTTACCAAAATTTCTCACACCCAAGTCGGGATTTACCCAGATAAGGCCTTTCCCAGGATATCAAATCTAGTGAAGCAATAAATAACAGAATTGGTAAAGAGGACAATCCCCAAATTACATTTTCAGTAGAGAAATTCACATACCTGATGATGAATTGATGCAGAGATTTTGGTCCCAGTAATGCGAAGATCAAGCTGAAAGTGATTTGTTTCAAAATTCCCCAAAGACGGGGAAAGTAACTGGTAGCCGCTCTCTCTTTCTTTGTCTCTCTCTCTGTGTGAGCGAGAAGTTTTCACCTAAGAGGAGTTACAGATGGCGCGTCACCTAGTGCGCGTGGGGATATTCGATTAGAAAATATTAAGCAATTTTTAATGTTTATGTCCTAGGTGGCAGTGAAGCTTGTAGTGATTGGCTGGTGGTACGAAGGCATCCATGGCCGCTTTCACACGTGGCTCGCTGCTTCATGGCACACCGAAGAAAGAAACTCACTAAGGAAAATCCTCGATTTCTCGTATATATTAGCTCATGGATTTGATGCCTCAAAATATCTAAAGTTTTTCTGAAAAACTTTATTATGACCTCCATAAAGAGTTTGAGAATCATCACGTATACTCACATTATTTTTTCAACACATATTTTTGCATATACAAGCTATTTTTTAGGAATTACGCAAACAAATTTGAATTTTCGTGTGTATTAGCCCATGAAACTGGCACATCGGAGCACCCAAATGTTTTTCTAAAATAACTTATGACGACCTCCGTAATGAGTTCGGAAACCATCACGTATACTCACACAATTTTTTAACACATAATTTCGCCTTTACATGCCATTTTTTTAGGAATTATGCAAATTCCTTAATTTTTCGTGTGTATTATCTCATGGATCTGACACCTCGGAGCACCTAAAAAAAATTTGAAAAAAAACTTTATAAGGACCTCTGTAATGAGTTTGGGAACCATCACATATACTAACACGATTTTCTAACACATATTTTCGTATTTACAAGCCATTTTTAAGAGATTACGCAAATTTCTCAATTTTTTGTATGTATTAGCCCATGGATCTGGCACCTCGGAGCACCTAAAAAAAATATCTCAAAAAACTTTATGAAGACTCTGTAATGACTTCGGGAATCATCATGTATACTCACACCAATTTTTAATGCATATTTTCACATTTACATATAATTTTTTAGAAATTACGCAAATTTCTCAATTTTTTGTGTGTATTAGCCATGGATCTGGTGCCTCAGATTATCCAAAAAACAATTCTGAAAAAACTTTATTAGGACATTCGTAATGAGTTCGGGAACAATCACGTATACTCACACCATTTTTTGAACACATATTTTCGCATTTACAGGTCATTTCTCACAAATTACGCAAATTTATCAATTTTTTGTATGTATAAGCTCATGGATCTCGTGCCTCGGAACACCCAAAATTGTTTACTGAAAAAACTTTATGAGGACCTCCATAATGAGTTGGGGAACCACCACGTATACTCACACATTTTTTAATGCATATTTTTTCATTTATTGGCTATTTTTTTAGGAATTTGCAAATTTTCCTCCTTATTTCATGTGTATTAGCCCAAAGATATGGCGCCTTGGTGCACCCAAAAAATATTTTCTGAAAAAACTTTATAAGGAATACGTAATGGATTGGGGAACCATCACGTATACTCACACCATTTTTAACACATATTTTTGCCTTTACATGCCATTTTTTTTAGGAATTATGCAAATTCCTCAATTTTTCGTGTGTATTAGTCCATGGATCTGACGCCTCGGATTATCCAAAAAAACAATTTTGAAAACTTTATCAGGACATTCGTAATGAGTTCGGGAACCATCACGTATACTAACACAATTTTCTAACACATATTTTCACATTTACAAGCTATTTTTAAGGAATTACGCAAATTTCATGGATCTGGCGCCTCAAAGCACCTAAAAAATATTTCTCAAAAAACTTTATGAGGACCTTCGTATTGAATTGGGGAACCATCACATATACTCACACCATTGTTTTCACACCCATTTCTGCATCTACAACCCCTTTTTTAGCAGACGAGCAAATTCCATATTTTCGTATGTATTAGCCCATGGATATGATGACCGGAGAACCCATATTTTTTTTCTCTCAAAATACTTTATGAGGACCTCCATATTGAGTTGGGGAACCATCATGTATACTCACACCATTTTTTACGCCCATTTTCGCATCTACAACCCTTTTTTTAAGTATGGTGCAAATTCATCAATTTTTCGTGTAAATTAGCCCATGGATCTGACGCCCGGAGCACACTAATTTTTTTTCTCAAAAAACATTATGGGGACATCTGTATTGAGTTGGGGAACCATCACGTATACTCACACCATTTTTTTCATGCTCATTTCCGCATCTATAACTCCTTTTTTAGTCGACGAGCAAATTCCCCTATTTTTCATGTGTATTAGCCCATGGATCTGGCGTTCAGAGCTCCCAATTTTTTGTTTTCAAAAACTTTATGAGGAACTTCGTATTGAGTTGGGGAACCATCAAATATACTCACACCATTTTGGTTCACGCCCATTTTCGCATTTACAACCCTTTTTTTAAGAATCGCACAAATTCCTCAATTTTTTGTTTGTATTAGCCCATGGATTTGACGCCTGGAGAACCCAAAAAAAATCTCAAAAAACTTTATGAGGACCTCCATATTGAGTTGGGGAACCATCACGTATACTCACACCATTTTTTTACGCTCATTTTCGAATCTACAACACCTTTTTTTAAGTATAGCGCAAATTCCTCAATTTTTCGTTATATTAGCCCATGGATCTGACGCTCGGAGCACACTATTTTTTCCCCCAAAAATATAATAAGGACCTCTGTATTGAGTTGGGGAACCATCACGTATACTCACACTATTTTTTTCACGCTCATTTTCGCATCTACAATCCCTTTTTAAGTCGACGAGCAAATTCTCCTATTTTTCGTGTATATAAGCCCATAGATCTAGCGTCCGGAGCTCCCAATTTTTTTTCTCAAAATTTTTTATGAGGAAATCCGTATTGAGTTGGAGAACAATCACGTATACTCACACCATTTTTTTCACGCACATTTCCACATCTATATCCCTTTTTTTAAGAATTGTGCAAATTTCTCAATTTTTCGTGTGTATTAGCCGATGGATCTGACGCTCAGAGCACCCAAAAATATTTTTTGAAAAATCTTTATGAGGACCTCCGTATTGAGTTGGTGAACCATCACGTATACTCACACCAATTTTTCATGCCCATTTCCGCATCTACAACCCATGTTTAGCCTACGAGCATATTCTCTTATTTTTCGCTTGTATTATCCCATAGAACTGACACATGGAGGACCCAATTTTATTTCTCAAAAAACTTTATTAAGGCCTCTGTATTGAGTTGAGGAACCATCACGTATACTCAAACCATATTTTTCACGCCCATTTTCATATCTACAACCCTTTTTTTAAGAATCGTGCAATTTCCTCAATTTTTCGTGTGTATTATCCCAGGGATCTGACGCTTGAAACACCCAAAAAAAATTCTCAAAAAAATTTATGAGGACCTCCGTAATGAGTTGTAGAACCATCATATACTCGCACCATTTTTTTTTCACCCCCATTTCTGCATCTGCAGCCGCTTTTTTAGTCGACGAGAAAATTCCCCTATTTTTCGTGTGTCTTCTTAGCACATGGATCTGGTGACCGGAGCACCCTAAAACTTTTTTTTCTGGAAAAACCTTATGAGGACTTCCATATTAAGTTGGGGAACCATCACGTATATTCACACAATTTGTTTCACGCCCATTTCTGCATCTACAACCCCTTTTCAGTCGACGAGCAAATTTCTCTATTTTTCGTGTGTATTAGCCCATGGATCTGACGCCAAAGCACCCAAAATTATTTTCTCAAAAAACTTTATGAGGACCTCCGTGTTGAGTTGGGGAACCACTACGTATACTCACACCATTTTTTTCACGTCAATTTTCGCATCTACATCCCATTTTAAAAGAATTGTGAAAATTTATCAATTTTTCGTGTGTATTAGCCGATGGATCTGACGCTCAGAGCACCCAAAAATATTTTCTGAAAATTCTTTATTACGACCTCCGTATTGAGTTGGTGAACCATCACGTATACTCACACCATTTGTTTCACGCCCATTTCTGCATCAACAATCCCTTTTCAGTCAACGAGCAAATTCTCATATTTTTCTTGTGTATTAGATCTGACGCCCGGAGCACCCAAAATTATTTTCTCAAAAAACTTTATGAGGACCTCCGTGTTGAGTTGGGGAACCACTACGTATACTCACACCATTTTTTTCACGTCCATTTTCGCATCTACATCCCATTTTAAAAGAATTGTGCAAATTTATCAAATTTTCGTGTGTATTAGCCGATGGATCTGACGCTCAGAGCACCCAAAAATATTTTCTGAAAAATCTTTATGAGGACCACCGTATTGAGTTGGTGAACCATCACGTATACTCATACCAATTTTTCATGCCCATTTCCGCATCTACAACCCATGTTTAGCCTACGAGCATATTCTCTTATTTTTCGCTAGTATTAGCCCATGGAACTGACACATGGAGGACCCAATTTTTTTTCTCAAAAAACTTTATTAAGACCTCCGTATTGAGTTGAGGAACCATCACGTATAGTCAAACCATTTTTTTCACGCCCATTTTCATATCTACAACCATTTTTTTAAGAATCGTGCAATTTCCTCAATTTTTCGTGTGTATTAGCCCAGGGATCTGACGCTTGAAGAACCCAAAAAAAAATTCTCAAAATAATTTATGAGGACCTCCGTAATGAGTTGTAGAACCATCATGTATACTAACATCATTTTTTTTTCACGCCCATTTCTGCATCTGCAGCCCCTTTTTTAGCCGACGAGAAAATTCCCCTATTTTTCGTGTGTCTTCTTAGCACATGGATCTCGTGCCCGGAGCACCCTAAAACTATTTTTCTGGAAAAACATTATGAGGACCTCCGTATTGAGTTGGGGAACCATCACGTATACTCACACAATTTGTTTCTCGCCAATTTTCGCATCTACAACCCCTTTTCAGTCGACGAGCAAATTTCTCTATTTTTCGTGTGTATTAGCCCATGGATCTGACGCCCGGAGCACCCAAAATTATTTTCTCAAAAAACTTTATGAGGACCTCCGTGTTGAGTTGGGGAACCACTACGTATAGTTACACCATTTTTTCACGTCCATTTCCGCATCTACATCCCCTTTTTAAAAATTGTGCAAATTTATCAGTTTTTCGTGTTTATTAGCCGATGGATATGACGCTCAGAGCACCCAAAAATATTTTCTGAAAAATATTTATGAGGACCTCCGTATTGAGTTGGTGAACCATCACGTATACTCACACCAATTTTTTAAGAATCGTGCAATTTCCTCAATTTTTCGTGTGTATTAGCCCAGGGATCTGATGCTTCAAACACAAAAAAAATTCTCAAAAAAATTTATTAGGACCTCCGTAATGAGTTGTAGAATCATCATGTATACTCACACGATTTTTTTTTCACGCCCATTTTTGCATCTGTAGCCCCTTTTTTAGCCGACGAGAAAATTCCGCTATTTTTCGTGTGCCTTCTTAGAACATGGATCTGGTGCCTGGAGCACCCTAATTTTTTTTTCTGGAAAAACTTTATGAGGACTTCCGTATTGAGTTGGGGAACCATCACGTATACTCACACAATTTGTTTCACGCCCATTTTCGCAGCTACAACCCTTTTTCCGTCGACGAGCAAATTTCTCTATTTTTCGTGTGTATTAGCCCATGGATCTGACGCCCAGAGCACCCAAAATTATTTTCTCAAAACACTTTATGAGGACTTTCGTGTTGAGCTGGGGAACCACTACGTATACTCACACCATTTTTTTCACGTCCATTTCCGCATCTACAACCTTTTTTAAAAATTGTTCAAATTTATCAGTGTTTCGTGTTTATTAGCCGATGGATCTGATGCACAGAGTACCCAAAAATATTTTCTGAAAAATCTTTATGAGGACCTCCGTATTGAGTTGGTGAACCATCACGTATACTCACACCAAATTTTCATACCCATTTCCGCATCTACAACCCATGTTTAGCCTACAAGCATATTCTCTTATATTTCGCTTGTATTAGCCCATGGAACTGACACATGGAGGACCCAAATTTTTTTCTCAAAAAACTTTATTAAGACCTCCGTATTGAGTTGAGGAACCATCACGTATACTCAAACCATTTTTTTCACGCCCATTTTCATATCTTCAACCTTTTTTTAAGAATTGTGCAATTTCCTCAATTTTTCGTGTGTATTATCCCAAGGATCTGACGCTTGAAGAACCGAAAAAAAAATTCTCAAAAAAATTTATGAGGTCCTCCGTAATGAGTTGGAGAACCATCATGTATACTAACACCATTTTTTTTCACGCCCATTTCTGCATTTGCAACTCCTTTTTTAGCCGACGAGAAAATTCCCCTATTTGTCGTGTGTCTTCTTAGCACATGGATCTAGTGCCCGGAGCACCCTAAAACTTTTTTTCTGGGAAAACTTTATGAGGACCTCCGTATTGAGTTGGGGAACCATCACGTATATACTCACACAATTTGTTTCACGCCAATTTCCGCAGAGGCGTATTCAGGATTTCTGCAAGATGGGTGCACAGTAACAAAAAAATGTATCCTAAATATAAATTTGATCAGTTTGACTTTTAGGTTTTTAATATGAACCATTAAATTTATAAAATTATAGGTCCAAAACATATAATGCTACTAGTTTTAAATTTTAATATACACATTTGATTTGATTATATAAAAGTTTTAAGGTGCTAATTTTTTTAGGAATTTTCAATGTAACACACTTGAAAATTTTGAAAGATAAAAGGAAAAAAACAAAAGAATAATTAGTTGAAACGCCAAAAGTGTAACCAATAACCACTTAGAGAGGTGTTAGTAAAAGACAAGATAGATATAAGATTTAAATTTCTATTCTCACTTAGAGGGGTGCACCCAATCATCATCGTATTTTATATGATACTTTGGACGTGGGTTCACACATCTATATTTAAATATTTTATAGAAAATATAACACTACTATATATTATCTAGAGAGGGGAGCATGGGTTCACGTGAACCCACGGCACCCCCTCTAGATACGCCCCTGAATTTCTTCATCTACAACCCCTTTTCAGTCGACGAGCAAATTTCTCTATTTTTCGTGTGTATATTAGCCCATGAATATGACGCCCGGAGCACCAAAAATTATTTTCTCAAAAATCTTTATGAGGACCTCCGTGTTGAGTTGGGGAACCACTATGTATACTCACACCATTTTTTTCACGTCCATTTCCGCATCTACATCCCCTTTTTAAAGAATTGTGCAAATTTATCAATTTTTCGTGTGTGTTAGCCGATGGATCTGACGCTCAGAGCACCCAAAAATATTTTTTGATAAATCTTTATGAGGTCCTCCGTATTGAGTTGGTGAACCATCACGTATACTCACACCAATTTTTCATGCCCATTTCCGCATCTACAACCCATGTTTAGCCTACGAGCATATTCTCTTATATTTCGCTTGTATTAACCCATGGAATTGACACATGGAGGACACAAATTTTTTTCTCAAAAAACTTTATTAAGACCTCCGTATTGAGTTGAGGAACCATCACGTATACTTAAACCATTTTTTTCACTCCCATTTTCATATCTTCAACCCTTTGTTTAAGAATCGTGCAATTTCCTCAATTTTTCGTGTGTAATAGCCCAGGGATCTGACGCTTGAAGCACACAAAAACAAATTCTCAATTTTTTTTATGAGAACCTCCGTAATGAGTTGGAGAACCATCATGTATACTCACACCTTCTTTTTTTTTCACGCCCATTTCTGCATCTGCAGCCCCTTTTTTAGCCGACGAGAAAATTCCGCTATTTTTTGTGTGTCTTCTTAGCCCATGGTTTTGGTGCCCGGAGCACCCTAAAACTTTTTTAATGGAAAAAACTTTATGAGGACCTCCGTATTGAGTTGGGGAACCATCACGTATACTCACACCATTTGTTTCACGCCTATTTCTGCATCTACAACCCCTTTTCAGTCAACGAGCAAATTTTCCTATTTTACTTGTGTATTAACCCATGGATCTGACGCCCGGAGCACCCAAAATTATTTTCTCAAAAAACTTTATGAGGACCAACGTATTGAGTTGGGGAACCACAACGTATACTCACACCATTTTTTTCACGTCCATTTCCGCATCTACATCACATTTTAAAAGTTGTGCAAATTTATCAATTTTTCGTATGTATTAACCGATGGATCTGACGCTCAGAGCACCCAAAAATATTTTCTAAAAAATCTTTATGAGGACCTCTGTATTGAGTTGGTGAACCATCACGTATACTCATACCAATTTTTCATGCCCATTTACACATCTACAACCCATGTTTAGCCTACGAGCATATTCTCTTATTTTTCGCTTGTATTAGCCTATGGAACTAACACATGGAGGACCCAATTTTTTTTCTCAAAAAACTTTATTAAGACTTCCGTATTGAGTTGAGGAACCATCACGTATAGTCAAACCATTTCTTTCACGCCCATTTTCATATCTTCAACCTTTTTTTAAGAATTGTGCAATTTCCTCAATTTTTCGTGTGTATTATCGCAGGGATCTGACGATTGATGAACCGAAAAAACAATTCTCAAAAAAATTTATGAGGACTTCCGTAATGAGTTGGAGAACCATTATGTATACTAAAAACATTTTTTTTTCACGCCCATTTCTGCATCTGCAGCCCCTTTTTTAGCCGATGAGAAATTCCCATATTTTTTGTGTTTGTTCTTAGCACATGGATCTGGTTCCCGGAGCACTCTAAAACTTTTTTTCTGGAAAAACTTTATGAGGACCTCCGTATTGAGTTGGGGAACCTTCACATATACTCACACAATTTGTTTCACGCCAATTTCCGCATCTACAACCCCTTTTCAGTCGACGAGCAAATTTCACTATTTTTCGCGTGTATTAGCCCATGGATATGAGGACCGGAGCACCCAAAATTATTTTCTCAAAAAACTTTATGAGGACCTCCGTGTTGAGTTGGGGAACCACTACGTATACTCACACCATTTTTTCCACGTCCATTTTTGCATTTACATCACATTTTAAAAGAATTGTGCAAATTTATCAATTTTTCGTGTGTATTAGTAGATGGATCTGACCCTCAGAGCACTCAAAAATATTTTTTGAAAAATCTTTATGAGGAACTCCGTATTGAGTTGGTGAACCATCACGTATACTCACACCAATTTATCAATCCCATTTCCACATCTACAACCCATGTTTAGCCTACGAGCATATTCTCTTATTTTTCGTTGTATTAGCCCATGGAACTGACACATGGAGGACCCAAATGTTTTTCTCAAAAAACTTTATTAAGACCTCCGTATTGAGTTGAGGAACCATCATGTATACTCAAACCATTTTTTTCATGCCCATTTTCATAACTACAACCTTTTTTTAAGAATCGTGCAATTTTCTCAATTTTTCGTATGTATTAGCCTAGGGATCTGACGCTTGAAGCACCTAAAAAAAATTCTATTTGAATTTTTTTTATGAGGACCTCCATAATGAATTGAAGAACCGTCATGTATACTCACACCTTTTTTTTTTCACGCCCATTTCTGCATCTGCAACCCCCTTTTTAGACGATGAGAAAATTCCCCTATTTTTCGCGTGTCTTCTTAGCACATGGATCTGGTGCTCGAAGCACCCTAAATTTTTTTTTCTAGAAAAACTTTATGAGGACCTCCGTATTGAGTTGGGGAACCATCACGTATACTCACATAATTTGTTTCACGCCAATTTCCGCATCTACAACCCCTTTTCAGTCGACGAGCAAATTTCTCTATTTTTCATGTGTATTAGACCATGGATCTGACGCCCGGAGCACCCAAAAATTATTTTCTCAAAAATCTTTATGAGGACCTCCGTGTTGAGTTGGGGATCCACTACGTATACTCACACTATCTTTTTCACGTCCATTTTCGCATCTACATCCCCTTTTTAAAGAATGGTGCAAATCAATCAATTTTTCGTGTGTATTAGCCGATGGATCTGACGCTCAGAGCACCAAAAAATATTTTCTGAAAAATCTTTATGAGGACCTCCGTATTGAGTTGGTGAACCATCACGTATAATCACACCAATTTTTCATGCACATTTCTGCATCTACAACCCATGTTTAGCCTACGAGCATATTCCCTTATATTTTGCTTGTATTAACCCATGGAATTGACACATGGAGGACCTAATTTTTTTCTCAAAAAACTTTATTAAGACCTCCGTATTGAGTTGAGAAACCATCACGTATACTCAAACCTTTTTTTTCACGCCCATTTTCATATCTTCAACCTTTTTTTAAGAATTGTGCAATTTCCTCAATTTTTCGTATGTATTATCCCAGGGATTTGACGCTTGAAGAACCAAAAAAAAAATCTCAAAAAAATTTATGAGGTCCTCCGTAATGAGTTGGAGAACCATCATGTATACTAACACCATTTTTTTTTCACGCCCATTTCCGCATCTACAATCCCTTTTCAGTCGACGAGCAAATTTCTCTATTTTTCATGTGTATTAGATCTGACGCCCGGAGCACCCAAAATTATTTTCTCAAAAAACTTTATGAGGACCTCCGTGTTGAGTTGGGGAACCACTACGTATACTCACACCATTTTTTTCACGTCCATTTTCGCATCTACATCCCATTTTAAAAGAATTGTGCAAATTTATCAAATTTTCGTGTGTATTAGCCGATGGATCTGACGCTCAGAGCACCCAAAAATATTTTCTGAAAAAACTTTATGAGGACCACCGTATTGAGTTGGTGAACCATCACGTATACTCACACCAATTTTTCATGCCCATTTCCACATCTACAACCCATGTTTAGCCTACGAGCATAATCTCTTATTTTTCGCTAGTATTAACCCATGGAACTGACACATGGAGGATCCAATTTTTTTTCTCAAAAAACTTTATTAAGACCTCCGTATTGAGTTGAGGAACCATCACGTATAGTCAAACCATTTTTTTCACGCCCATTTTCATATCTACAACCATTTTTTTAAGAATCGTGCAATTTTCTCAATTTTTCGTGTGTATTAGCCCAGGGATCTGACGCTTGAAGAACCCAAAAAAAAATTCTCAAAAAAATTTATGAGGACCTCCGTAATGAGTTGGAGAACCATCATGTATACTAACACCATTTTTTTTTCACGCCCATTTCTGCATCTGCAGCCCCTTTTTTAGCCGACGAGAAAATTCCCCTATTTTTTGTGTGTCTTCTTAGCACATGGATCTGGTGCTCGGAGCACCCTAAAACTTTTTTTCTAGAAGAACTTTATGTGGACCTCCGTATTGAGTTGGGGAACCATCACGTATATTCACACAATTTGTTTTACGCCAATTTCCGCATCTGCAACCCTTTTTCAGTCAACGAGAAAATTTCTCTATTTTTCGTGTGTATTAGCCCATGGATCTGACGCCCGGAGCACCCAAAATTATTTTCTCAAAAAACGTTATGAGGACCTCCGTGATAAGTTGGGGAACCACTACGTATACTCACACCATTTTTTTCACGTCCATTTCCGCATCTACATCCCCTTTTTAAAGAATTGTGCAAATTTATCAATTTTTCGTGTGTATTAGCCGATGGATCTGACGCTCAGAGCACCCAAAAATATTTTTTGAAAAATCTTTATGAGGACCTCCGTATTGAGTTGGTGAACCATCATGTATACTCACACCAATTTTTCATGCCCATTTTCGCATCTACAACCCATGTTTAGCCTACGAGCATATTCTCTTATTTTTCGCTTGTATTAGCCCATGCAATTGACACATGGAGGACCCAATTTTTTTTCTCAAATAACTTTATTAAGACCTCCGTATTGAGTTGAGGAACCATCACGTATACTAAAACCAATTTTTTCACTCCCATTTTCATATCTTCAACCATTTTTGTAAGAATCGTGCAATTTCTTCAGTTTTTCGTGTGTATTAGCCTGGGGATATGACGCTTAAAACATACAAAAAAAAATTCTCATAAAATTTGATGAGAACCTCTGTAATGTGTTGGAGAACCATCATGTATACTCACACCTTTTTTTTTTCGCGCCCATTTCTGCATCTGCAGCCTTTTTTTTAGCCGACGAGAAAATTCCGCTATTTTTTGTGTGTCTTCTTAGCCCATGGTTCTGGTGCCCGGAGCACCCTAAAACTTTTTTTATGGAAAAACTTTATGAGGACTTCCGTATTGAGTTGGGGAACCATCACGTATACCCACACCATTTGTTTCACTCCCATTTCCGCATCTACAACCCCTTTTCAGTCGACGAGCAAATTTTCCTATTTTTCTTGTGTATGTTCCATGGATCTGACGCCCGGAGCACCCAAAATTATTTTTCCAAAAATCTTTATGAGGACTTCCGTGTTGAGTTGGGGAACCACTACGTATACTCACACCATTTTTTTCACGTCCATTTCCGCATCTACATCACATTTTAAAAGAATTGTGCAAATTTATTAATTTTTCGTGTGTATTAGCCGATAAATCTGACGCTCAGAGCACCCAAAAATATTTTCTAAAAAATCTTTATGAGGACCTCCGTATTGAGTTGGTGGACTATCACGTATACTCACACTAATTTTTCATGCCCATATCCGCATCTACAACCCATGTTTAGCCTACGAGCATATTCTCTTATTTTTCGCTTGTATTAGCCCATGGAACTGACACATGGAGGACCCAATTTTTTTTTTCAAAAAACTTTATTAAGACCTCCGTATTGAGTTGAGGAACCATCACGTATACTCAAACCATTTTTTTCACGCCCATTTTCATATATTCAACCTTTTTTTAAGAATTGTGCAATTTTCTCAATTTTTCGTGTGTATTATCCCAGGGATCTGACGCTTGAACAACCGGAAAAAAAATTCTCAAAAAAATTTATGAAAACCTTCGTAATGAGATGGAGAACCATCATGTATACTAACACCATTTTTTTTTCACGCCCATTTCTGCATCTGCAGCCCCTTTTTTAGCCGACGAGAAAATTCCCCTATTTTTCGTGTGTCTTCTTAGCACATGGATCTGGTGCTCGGAGCACCTTAAAAAAAAAATTCTGGAAAAACTTTATGAGGACCTCCGTATTGAGTTGGGGAACCATCACGTATACTCACACAATTTGTTTAACGCCAATTTCCGCATCTACAACCCCTTTTCAGTCGACGAGCAAATTTCTCTATTTTTCGTGTGTATTAGCCCATGGATATGACGCCCGAAGCACTCAAAATTATTTTTTCTCAAAAAACTTTATGAGGACCTCCGTGTTGAGTTGGGGAACTACTACGTATATTCACACCATTTTTTTCACGTCCATTTCCGCATATACATCCCATATTTAAAGAATTGTGCAAATTTATCAATTTTTCGTGTGTATTAGCCGATGAATCTGACACTCAGAGCACCCAAAAATATTTTCTGAAAAATCTTTATAAGGACCTGCATATTGAATTGGTGAACCATCACGTATACTCACACCAATTTTTCATGCCCATTTCCGCATCTATAACCCATGTTTAGCTTACGAGCATATTCTCTTATATTTCGCTTGTATTAGCCCATGGAACTGACACATGGAGGACCCAATTTTTTTTTTCAAAAAATATTATTAAGACCTCCGTATTGAGTTGAGGAACCATCACTAATACTCAAATCATTTTTTTCACGCCCATTTTCATATCTACAACCCTTTTTTTAAGAATCGTGCAATTTTCTCAATTTTTCGTGTGTATTATCCCATGGATCTGACGCTTGAAGCACCCAAAATTCTTTTCTCAAAAATATTTCTGAGGACCTCCGTAATGAGTTGGAGAACCATCATGTATACTCACACCATATTTTTTCACACCCATTTCTGCCTCTATAGCCCCTTTTTTAGTCGTCGAGTAAATTCTCCTATTTTTCGTGTGTCTTAGTCCATGGATCTGGTGCCCGGAGCACCCTAAAACTTTTTTCCTGGAAAAACTTTGTGAGGACCTCCGTATTGAGTTGGGGAACCAACATGTATACTCACACCATTTGTTTCACGCCCATTTCCGCATCTACAACCCTTTTTCAGTCGATGAGCAAATTTCCCTATTTTTTGTGTGTATATTAGCCCAAGGATCTGACGCCAGAGCACCCAAAATTATTTTTTTCAAAAAACTTGATGAGGACCTCCGTGTTGAGTTGGGGAACCACCACGTATACTCACATCATTTTTTTCACGTCCATTTCCGCATCTACATCCCTTTTTTAAGAATCACACAAATTCCTCAATTTTTCGTATGTATTAGCCCAGGATCTAACGCCTGAAGTACCCAAAAAACTTTTCTCAAAAAACTTTATGAGGACTTCCGTATTGAGTTGGGGAACCGTCATGTATACTCACACCATTTTTTTCACGCCTATTTCCACATGTACAACCCCTTTTTTAGCCGACGAGCAAATTCTGCTATTTTCGTGTGTATTATGCCATGGATTTGTCGCCTAGAGCACCCATAATTTTATCCCAAAAAACTTTATTAGGACCTACGTATTAAGTTGGGGAACCATCACGTATGCTCACACCATTTATTTCATGCCCATTTGTGCATTTACAGTCCCATATTTAAGAATCGTGCAAATTTCTCAATTTTTCGTTTGTATTAGGAATGGCTCTAGCGTCCAGAGCACCCAAAAATAATTTCTCAAAAAACTTTATGATGACTTTCGTATTGAGTAGGGGAACAATCACGTATACTCACACCATTTTTTTCACGCCCATGTATGCAATTACAACCCTTGGTTTTAGCTGACGAGCAAATTCCCCTATTTTTTCATTTGTATTATCCCATGGATTTGGTGCCCGGAGCATCCAATTTTTTTTATGAGAACCTCCGTATTGAGTTGGGGAACCATCACGTATATTCATACCATTTTTTCACGCCCATTTCTACATCTACAACCCCTTTTTAGCGGATGAGCACATTCCCCTATTTTTTGTTTGTATTACCATGTATCTGACGCCCGGAGCACCCATTTTTTTTTCTCAAAAAACATTATGAGTACTTCTGTATTAAGTTGGGAACCATCACGTATACTCACACCATTTTTTTCACGCCCATTCCCGTATCTATAGCCCTTTTAAGCGAACGAACAAATTCCTCTATTTTTCGTGTATATTAGCCCATGTATTTGGTGCTTAGAGCACCCTAAAATATTTTCTCAATTTTTTTTATGAGAACCATCGTATTGAGTTGGGGAACCATCACGTATAATCACTCCATTTTTTTCACAGCCATTTCTGCATCTACAACCCCTTTTTTAACCGGCGAACAAATTTTCCTATTTTTCGTGTGTATTAGCCCATGGATATGACGCCCGGAGAACCGAATTTGTTTTTCTCAAAAAGCTTTATGAGGACCTCTGTATTGAGTTGGGGAACCATTAGGTATACTCACACTATTTTTTTCACTCCCATTTCCAAATCTACAACCCCTTTTTTAGTTGACGAGCAAATTCCCCTATTTTTCGTGTGTATTAGCCATGATGGCCAAACCGGCACATTTTCAAGGTCAAACTAGCCCCAGAGCAGGTAAACCCCCCATTTTACCGATTTTCGTGTGCTATAGACCATGGATTGTTGGTGACCCAGAATTCTGACGTGTCTGTAATACCCCAGAAACTAGTAGACCTAACTAGAGCCTCAAGCTAGGGTTCTAGAGTTTGATGTATGAGGAATAAAGTCGTAGATGAGACTTCCCGTGCATAGAATAAGGGGTTTAGTGTTTAAACGTCAAGGTACGTGTTAGACCCCGTAGCTTAGAAGACCATTTAAGATTTTATTGAGGGTTACAAGGGCAAGTGCCAAGGCAAGGGGGCAAAGCCTAAGCCAAAGGCCAATGCTGCCCAATATTGGCCAAGCGCTGCCTAAGATCCACGACCACCTTCACGACCAGTGGTCTTGACCACGGTCCGTGAAGGGGCTCGTGAAAACCCCTTAGCTTTATGGGAGGCAAGGCCCTTAGGCCTAGCTATTGCCTAGGGTCCACGACCATCACCACGGCTCGTGGTCTTGACCACTGCCCGTGAAGTCCTCTCGTGGTGCCTGGGAGTGGGCTGCCTTAGGAGAGGTCTTTTAGTAAATTCACTTTTAGTTAGTATTAAATGGGGGTCATTTTATATGGACTTTATACACCTAGATAAACTATTTTAAGTCATTAACCTCCCCAACTAAGTCATTTAGAATCAAAACCCCAAATCACTCTCCTCTCAAATCTTTCTCTCTCTAGAAAACCCAAGATTTGAAGAAGAAGAAAATAGAGCTTGAAGCTTGGACCAAGAACAACCTCCATTGTTGAAAGCTTGTGTTAGGGATTTGATTAAAGGTGTGTTTATATTATTCATCTATGGGTTCTTCCACCCATAGAGCCCTTTAGAAATCCCCCAATTGTGAATTCAAAAACCTAATTCTAGTTAAAGTTCTTCTTGCATTGTGGGTAGAGTTTGGGTGTGATTCCAATCTAGTGGATAATATCCAATTATTATTGATTTAGATTTGTTTAATGATATTATGATGAATTTATGTGATTTCTATGGTAAAACCTAGTCTAAATTGATGAATGTGATATTTGTGGGTTTATGCCATTAGAGGTGAAATTGAAGGTTCAAAAGTGATCTTCTTAAATCAATGTCATGAGTAGTAATTGTTCAAGGTTAAGAACATATAATCATGAATTGCACTATAATTTATTGAATATGATGGGTCTTGACTTGTAAAGATCGAATTGAGTCTTCATGATGAATTATGACTGAAATCACCTAGTAATGAAGAATGTGATTGAATGTCTTGTAATCTAGCCATGAATGATGATATAATGAAGTTAAGCTTGAGAATAAGGCTTGTATTTATCAATGTTAGGGCTTTGGGGGCAAAGTCATTATGATGTGATTTGTCGTGTATTGTTGAAGGTCCAATCTCACTTACACACACTTAGGCATGAATATGATAGGAGATCCAAGGTTCTCTCACATAGAATGATTCTAGGTTGGCTTAATAACTTTAAATGAATTAAAGCATGTTAGACTAGAATAGCTTGCATAAAATCATGTGATGTGTTGCATGGTAGATGGGATGGGACATTGGTGCCCTTCCTTAAATAGCTTGGACTTGCATGTTAGTATGCCCTCCATGGTAGTTTGACTTAGCATAATGTAGACATGTTAGTTAGATTATAAGCTTGGTCTAGCCTAGTAGGGTGTTATTCCTTGGTAGCCTTGAATTGATGACCTGTGCTCATTCATGTGTGATGTATTGCCTTGTACTAAGAAGAAAAGTACCTTAAGTGAATAGAGACAAATAGTCAAGTGAAACTAGTCCCCAACTAGTGAGCATTCATGATAGCCTAAAGGAGTAATTAGTGTGGATAGTAGTATGGGATGATAATCATACATTGCACAAGTATGACTTGAGACTAGTTAAGAAGGGTTCTCTCATATAGTGTAGTTTAGCTTGGGTTGTTGCTATAGTTGCCTTCCAAGATGTGTTTGAATAAAGGTGGTAGTTCCCTTGTCTACATGTAGAAAGACAATAGTGAGATCAAAGGAGGGTGAATATGACTAGGATGACTTCAAGGTTATGCTTAGTGTGAAGGGTAGTATGGGATGCCTTTCATGCGTTGCACAAGTGTGTTTTGAGGTTACTTAGGAGTATGGTGACCTTATGGTAGAAAATCTTAGAGACTTAACCATGTACATAGACTATGATTAAGATGACCAAAAGGGATACTTGGCTTGGGTGGTATTATGGGATGCTAGTTATGCTTTGCACATGTATGCTTTTGAGGTTACTTGAAAATGGTGCTATTATGGTATAGATGACTAAGAGTCATTTATGCTTATATGATTATGACTTATCTCCTATGCTCATTAACTATGTCTTATGTTGACTTATGACTATATGATGCTTATGTTGGAGATTATGTTATGACTATGTTATTATCTCTTATGCTTATGTCTTATGTTGACTAACCATTTTGAGATGCTCTTATGATGTTGCGCTAACTATCATACTTGGTACATTTTGTAGTAACGCATACTTTGCGTACATTCTAATCAAATGTAGTGTTTCAGACTTTGTATGGGCTACGTCCCACGAGTTTTATTCAAGAGTTATGTTAGATGGTTTGAGACAAAAGTGTAGTAAAGACTTTCGCTTGCTTTATTAAAATGTTTAGATTGTATGGATAAAAGAAATTTTAAATTTTCCGTACTTTTCTATTATCTTATGTTATGATTATGCTAGGGGTTTGTATGAGACCTCTTAAGGGTCATGTACATCATGTTACGTCTAGGGGGTACCCTGGGTTGTGACAGTGACTTTTAACAAAAAATTCATGGACGTCCATTAAGACCTTAGCTATGGAGCCAGTTGGTCCCGACGGCCAAACCGGCCCATTTTAAAGGTCAAACGAATCCCAGAACAAGTAAACCATCCATTTTGCCGATTTTCGTGTGCTATGTCCATGGATTTTTTGGTGACCCAAAATTCCGACGTGACTTTTACGAAATCTTTCATGAACATCCGTTAAGACCTTAGCTATGGAGCCAGTTGGTCCCGACGGCCAAACCGGCCTATTTTCAAGGTCAAACGAGCCCTAGAGCAGGTAAACCCCTCATTTTGCCGATTTTCTTGTGCTATAGTCCATGGATTTTTTTGTGACCCAGAATTCCGACGTGACTTTTGCCAAAACAAATTTATGGACGTCTGTTAAGAGCTTAGCTATGGAGCCAGTTGGTCCCGATGGCAAAACCGGCCCATTTTCAAGGTCAAATGAGTCCCAGAGCAAGTAAACCCCCATTTTGCCAATTTTTGTGTGCTATAGTCTATGGACTTTTGGTGATTCGGAATTCCGACATGACTTTTGCTGTAATTTTTTATGGACGTTTGCTAAGACCTTAACTATGAAGCCAGTTGGTCCTAACGTCCAAACCGGCCCATTTTCAAGGTCAAAAGAGCCCTAGAGCAGGTAAACCCCCTATTTTGTCGATTTCCATGTGCTATAGTCCATGTATTTTTTGGTGACCCAAATTTTCGACGTGACTTTTGCCGAAATTTTTCATGGACGTCCGTTAAGACCTTAATTATAGAGTCATTTGGTCCCAACGGCCAAACCGACCCATTTTCAAGGTCAAACGAGCCCAGAGAAGGTAAACCCCTTATTTTGCTGATTTTCGTGTGCTATAGTCCATGGATTTTTTTGTGACAAGGAATTTTGACATGAATTTTACCAAAAATGTCCGTTAAGACCTTAGTTATGGAGCCAATTAGTCCCAACGGCTAAACCGGCCCATTTTCAAGGTCAAACAAGCCCAGAGCAGGTAAACCCCCCATTTTGCCGATTTTCGTGTGCTATAGTCCATGGATTTTTTTGTGACCCGGAATTCCGACGTAAGTTTTGCCGAAATTTTCATGAACGTTCGTTAAGACCTTAGTTATGGAGCAAGTTGGTCCCGACGGCCAAACCGTCCCATTTTCAAGGTCAAACGAGCCCCAGAGCAGGTAAACCCCCCATTTTACCGATTTTCGTGTGCTATAGGCCATGGATTTGTTGGTGACCCAGAATTATGATGTGACTTTTGCTGAAATTTTTCATAGACGTTCGTTAAGACCTTAGATATGGAGCCAGTTGGTCCCAACGTCCAACCGACCCATTTTCAAGGTCAAACGAGCCTAGAGCAGGTAAACCCCTCATTTTGATGTGACTTTTTCCAAAAAAAATCATGGACGTTCGTTAAGACCTTAGTTATTGTAACATTCCGAAAAATTTGTAAAACTAAACTAGTGCCTAAGGAGTAGACTAGTAGCCTAAATTGGGTTTAACGTAAAGGTTAGAGTCGTAAAATAACCCCCGATATTAATATACATATTTTTGGGTATAAACGTCAAGACATGACCCTCCAAGGGGCCTTGGGGAGGACCTTGAGGCAGCCCTAAAAAGCTGCCAAAAAAGGCAGCCCACCCATGAAAGGGCACCCACTATCCGTGGGTGGACCCACTCCCCGTAGGTGGGGGTCGTGGGTCGAGGTTGGACCTCCGTTGCTCCCCTTTAGTTCTAGTAACAAACCACGTTTTGATAGCACAACTCGTGGACCCACCCACGGTCCGTGGATGGGGTTTCGTGAGTGAGCACTGTAGGTTGGTCATTTAGTTTTAGTTTTAGTTAGAGTTAAGAGATGGGCTTAGGGTTAATTTATTAATTAAGTAGGGTCGTTTAATACTAATTAAAACTAACTATATATACCTAATAGAACCCTAAACTAATTCAATTAGTTCATTCATTCAAGACCCCAAAACAAACTTATTCCCTCTCAAATAATTCTCTCTCTAAAACCTTCATTGAAGAAGAAGAAGAAGAAGTCAAGGTCTAGGGCTCAAGAACTCATGTTTTCTATCCAAATTCGTGAGGAATCTTCAATTAAGGTATGGTAGTTTTGATTCATGGTTAGCATTTCATCAATGAAGTCCCAAATCTCTCAATTTCAAAGTATACAATTCTCCAAAACCTAGGGTTTTCATTCTACATAGATTCCTTCTCGAAATGTTTTCAATGATTCAATTGGTTTATATTATGGTTTAATTTCTGTTTTATGGTGTTTTTATGATAAAATTTCCCCATGGATCTATGAAATCCCCATAACCCTAATTTATGACTTTGGTGGGGGTGAATTGTAGTAAGGTCCATTGTATGGGATTGCATTGTTATAATGTAGTTCTTTTGATCATATTATTATCCATGTTGAATGTATTAACCCTAAATTGATTGCAAGAATGTGATCCTTGATCCAAGAAGGGTAAGACATGGGAATTATGCCAAATTGTGGTTTCATGTATGCATGCTTTATGAACATGATTATAGTCTAGTTATTGTGTTAATTGAAAGTTCATTCTCATAAACACATAGTGATCATGATGTGAAAGTTCTTCTCACTAGATGCTGATTTTAAGGTTGAAAGTCCATTCTCACCTATTGGATCTATGAGTTACTTTATGAATTATGCTGGATGAAAGGTTTAGACACTCCTTCATACTTGTAAATGCAATTCAAGACTAAACATGAAATTGTGGGAAGTAATGCTTAGCACCGAGTGGATATTGAATATGAGATGGAAGCTCCCCCGCTAGAAAGAAAAGACTTTTATAAAGTATCTCATGAGATGGAAGCTCCTCCGCTAGAAATGACGGGTTTCTAGTAACAATCTCCGTATCCCATAACTATGTGCCCTCATAGGTCTTTAGCTAGTGGATCCACTAAAAGCTAATACACTTAGTTCTACCTTAGGCAAGTAGGACACCTCTTTTCGGTGTGGGGCATGAAACTGGATTCCATGTTAAGCTCACATGGTCTATGTCGGTTAAGGCTTATTCCCAATGTAATTAAAAGTTGAATTATTAACTATGGTTGCTCAAGAGGTTCTACTTAGCATAGGTAGGAGTATGGGATCTTACTTATGCATGGCACAAGTAGACTTTGAGGGTATTCATGGTGAGTTCCTATTGTGATGTGATGACTTATGTATTGAATAAGCTCACAGATTATGATTTCACCCTACCTTTTATGATGATTCTCAAACTTGATAAAATGCATGCTCTTTAACTAAATGGTCCCTTTTTAGCATATTTTCATGGTTTTGTGCATGACTACCATACTTAGTGCAAGTTTGTACTAACACATATTTCTTCTACCTTTTTCCACAAAGTGTAGGTTCCGACGTTTGAGGCGATCCTTCATTCTTGTTCAAGCTTGGATTAACTATTCTCCAAAGTTTGTGGTATGCCCTCATGGATCCGAGGACAAAGACATTTTGTTGTTTCCTTCATTCCTTTGTATTTCATTTCGGATTTCTATTGTAAGGGCTGCAACCCTTTTTTGAGACCTTGATTGTAGTAGATGGATAAATGAGACTGTGTCTAGACTTCCGCTTTACTTTGGTAAAAAAATTCTTAAAAACTTAAAATGTGTTTCTATTCTCTATTATTATTTACTTATTTGATGATGATATGCTAAGAGACTTACTTGGAGCCTTTTGGGGTTCCATGTGCCATGTTACGTCAAGGGGGTACCCTTGGGTCGTGACAGCTATAGAGCCAGTTGGTCTCGATGGCAAACCAGCCCATTTTCAAGGCCAAACGAGCCCCACAACAGTTAAACCCCTCATTTTGCCAATTTTCGTGTGCTATAGTCCATAAATTTTTGGTGACCTGGAATTTCGACGTGACTTTTGCCAAAAAGTTTCATGAATGTCCATTACGACCTTAACTATGGAGACAGGTTGTCCCGACAACCAAACCGACCCATTTTCAAGGTCAAACGACCCCAGAGCAAGTAAACCCCCCATTTTACCGATATTCATATGCTATAGTCCATAAATTTTTTGGTGACCCAGAATTCCGACGTGACTTTTGCCAAAAAAATTCATGGACGTCCGTTAAGACCTTAGTTATGGAACCAGTTGGTCCCGATGACCAAACTGACCCATTTTCAAGGTCAAATGAGCCCCAGAGTAGGTAAACCCCACATTTGCTGATTTTCGTGTGCAATAGTCC
Organism: Solanum piurae; assembly: GCA_029582685.1. NCBI lineage: Eukaryota > Viridiplantae > Streptophyta > Magnoliopsida > Solanales > Solanaceae > Solanum > Solanum piurae. The sequence goes on from JAJOOO010084032.1 coordinate 23,278, forward strand.
TTGAATTTTTGATGACCCAAAATTTCGACGTGACTATTGCTAAAAAAAATTATGGACGTCCATTAAAACCCTATGTATGGAGCTAGTTGGTCCTGACGGCCAAACCGGTCAATTTTCAAGGTCAAACGAGTCCCAGAGCAGGTAAACCCCCCATTTTGCCAATTTTTATGTACTATATAGTCCATGGGTTTTTTGGTGACGCAGAAATCCGACGTGACTTTTGCCAAAAAAATTCATGGATGTCTATTAACACCTTAGTTATGAAGCTAGTTGGTCCTTACGGTAAAACCGGCCCATTTTCAAAGTCAAACGAGACCCTGAGAAGGTAAACCCTCTATTTTGCTGATTTTCGTGTGCTATAGTCCATGGATTTTTTGGTGACCTAGAATTCTGATGTGACTTTTGCTTGATTTTTAATGGACATCCGTTAAGACCTTAGTTATGGAGCCAGTTAGTCCCGATGGCCAAACAGCCCATTTTCAGGGTCAAACGAGCCCCAGAGCAGGTAAACCCCCCATTTTACCAATTTTCATGCACTATTGTCCATTAATTTTTTGGTGACCCAGAATTTTGACGTGACTTTTGCCGAATGTTTTTATGGACGTCTGTTAAGACGTTAAATATGGAGCAAGTTGGTCCCGACAACCAAACCGGCCCATTTTCAAGGTGAAACAAGCCCTAGAGTAGGTAAACCCCCCATTTTGCCGATTTTTGTGTGCTATAGTCGATGGATTTTTTGGTGATCCAAAATTCCGACGTGACTTTTGCCAAAAAATTTCATGGACGTCCGTTAAAACCTTAGCTATGGAGCCAGTTGGTCCCGACGGCCAAACCGGCCCATTTTCAAGGTCAAACAAGCCCAGAGCAGGTAAACCCCCCATTTTGCCAATTTTTGTGTGCTATAGTCCATGGATTTTTTGGAGACCCAGAATTCCGACGTTAGTTTTACCAAAAAATTTCATGGTCGTCCGTTAAGACCTTAGTTATGTAGCTAGTTCATCCCAACGGTTAAACTGACCCATTTTCAAGGTCAAACGAGCCCCAGAGCAGGTAAACCCCCCATTTTGCCAATTTTCGTGTGTTATAGTCCATGGATATTTTGGTGACCCAGAATTTCGACGTGACTTTTGCCAAAAAAATTCATGGACGCCCGTTAACATCATAACTATGGAACCAGTTGGTCCCGACGGCCAAACCGACCTATTTTCAAGGTAAAACGAACCCCAAAATAGGTAAACCACCCATTTTGTTGATTTTCGTGTGCTATAATCCTTGGATTTTTTGGTGACCCAGAATTCCGACATGACTTTTGCCAAAAAATTTCATGGACGTCTGTTAATACCTTAGCTATGGAGCCATATGGTACTGATGGCCAAATTGGCCCATTTTCAAGGTCAAATGAGCCTAGAGCAGGTAAACACCCTTTTTGCTAATTTTCATGTGCTATAGTCCATAGATTTTTTGTGACCTTGAATTCTAACGTGACTTTTTCTGAATATTTTTTGATGGACATCCGTTAAGACCTTATCTATGGAGCTAGTTTGTCCCGACGACCAAACCGGCTCATTTTCAAGGTCAAACGAGCCCTGAGCAAGTAAACCCCTAATTTTGCCGATTTTTTAGTGCTACAGTCCATGAATATTTTGGTGACCCATAATTTCTACGTGACTTTTGCTAAAAAATTTCATGGACGTTCGTCAAGACCTTAGCTATAGAGCCAGTTGGTCCCGACTACCAAATCGACCTATTTTCAAGGTCAAACGATCCTCAAACCAGGAAAACCCCCTAATTTTGATGATTTTCGTGTGCTATAGTCCATGGATTTTCCGGTGCCCATAATTCCAACGTGACATTTGCTAAAATTTATGATGGACGTCCGTTAAGACCTTAGATATGGATCCAGTTAGTCCCGACGGCTAAACCGGCCAATTTTCAAGGTCAAACGAGCCCAGAGCATGTAAACCCCCAATTTTTCCGATTTTTGTGTGCTATAGTCCATACATTTTTTGGTGACCTAAAATTCCAACGTGACTTTTGTTGAAATTTTTTATGAACGTCCGTTAAGACCTTCGCTATGGAGCCAGTTGGTCCCGACGGCAAAACCGACCCATTTTCAAGGTCAAAAGAGCCCTAGAGCAGGTAAACCACAAATTTTGCAAATTTTCGTGTGGAAGTCCATTGATTTTTTGGTGACGCGAAATTCCGATGTGACTTTTGCCAAAAAAATTCATGGAAGTCAATTAAGACCTTAGTTATGGAGCTAGTTGGTCCGAATGGCCAAACCGGCCCATTTTCAAGGTCAAACGAGCCCCAGAGCAGGTAAACCTCCCATTTTATCTATTTTCGTCTACTATAGTCCATGGATTTTTTGGTGACCCAGAATTGCGATGTGACGTTTGCCAAAAACTGTTATGGACGTCCGTTAAAACTTTAACTATGGCGCCAATTGGACCTGACGGCCAAACTGACCAATTTTCGAGGTCAAACGAGCCCCAGAGCAGGTAAACCCTCATTTTGTTGATTTTCATGTGATATAGTCCATGGATTTTTGGTGACCCGGAATTCCGACGTGACTTTTACCGAAATTTTTCATGGACGTCCGTTAAGACGTTGGCTTTGGAGTCAGTTCGTCCCGACGGCCAAACCAGTTCATTTTCAAGGTCAAACGATCCCCAAAGCGGGTAAACTCCCCATTTTGCCGATTTTCGTGTGCATAGTCCATGGATTTTTTGGTGACCCATAATTCCGACGTGACTTTTATCGAAATTTTTCATGGACGTCCGTTAATACCTTAGCTATGGAGCCAGTTTGCCCCGACGGCCAAATCAGCCCATTTTCAAGGTCAAACGAGACTAGAGCAGGTAAACCCCTCATTTTGCCGATTTTCGTGTGCTATAGTCCATGGATTTTTTGGTGCCCAGAATTCCGTTGTGACTTTTGCCAAAAAAAATTATTGACATTCGTTAATACCTTAGCTATGGAACCAGTTGGTCCCATGGCCAAACCGGCCCATTTTTAAGGTCAAACGATCCCCGTAGCAGGTATACCCCCCGTTTTGCCAATTTTTGTGTGCTATAGTCCATGGATTTTTTGGTGACCTAGAATTCCACCGTGACTTTTACTAAAAAATTTCATGGACGTCTGTTAAGACCTTAATTATGGAGCCAGTTGGTCCTGACGGTCAAACCGACACATTCTTAAGATCAAACGAGCCCCAAAGTAGGTAAACCCCTTATTTTGCTGATTTTTGTGTGCTATAATCCTTTGATTTTTTTGTGACCCAGAATCCTGATGTGACTTTTGCCAAAAATTTGCATGGACGTCCGTTAACACCTTAGCTATGGAGCCAGTTGGTCCCGACGGCAAAATCGGCCCATTTTCAAGGTCAAACGACCCCCAGAGCAGGTAAACCTCCAATTTTGTCGATTTTCATACGCTATAGTCCATGGATTTTTTGGTAACCCAGAATTCCGATGTGACTTTTGCCAAAAAATTTCATGGAAGTCCGTTAAGACCTTAGTTATGGAGCCAATTGGTCCTGACGGCCAAACCGGCCCATTCTCAAGGTCAAACGAGCCCCAAAACAGGTAAACCTCCTATTTTGCCAATTTTTGTGTGCTATAGTCCATGGATTTTTTGGTGACCGGTAATTGCGACATTACTTTTGCCAAAAAATTTCATAGACGTTCGTTAAGACCTTAGTTATGGAGCCAGTTGGTCCCGACGGTTAAACCGGCCCATTTTCAAGGTCAAACTAGCACTAAGAAAACCCACATTTCCTGGGGGGCGTTGCATTCACGCATGCAAGTTCTGAAAGATGATCCAGTAGACCTCCTCAGCAGTAGGATTTACTTTTATCCTGTTGGTTAGACCCTTTCCTCCAGAGCTGCTAGAGTTAGGAGGTTTGTTAGCTTTTGTTGCATATATTTTGATGGGTAGGCTGGGGCCCTGTCCCATCAATATTTACCACTCTTAGAGGCGTGCAGACTAGTGTGTGGGGTGTATAGATACGTTATAGCCATGCTGGTGATCTTGTATATGTAATTGCAAGTGATTGGCTGATTGAGTGGTTATAAACCCTCATTTTAGGGACTCATAATCTGTTAAGTACGACCCTAAGTTAGGAAAGACTTGGAGACTATTCATATATATTTATTATATCTAAATTTCTCGCGTTTAGCCTATTCAATTGTTTGTTGTTGCCCTTGGGGCTATTGTGGTTAGCTGTTGAGCTATGAACTGCCTATGGTGGCTTTGATGTTGTCTAATAGGACTATGTTATTGCCAAAGAGGGCTATGTGTTGCCCAAGGGGATATATTGATGCCAAAGAGTGATATGTGTTGCCTACGGGGCTATTTTGATGCCAAAGAGGGCTATGTGTTGCCTACAGGGCTATGTTGATGCAAAAGAGGGCTATGTGCAACCTACAAAGCTATGATATTGCCTAAGAGGGCTATGTGCTGCCTACGGGGCAATATCGTTGCCAAAAAGGGCTATGTGACTTCTTACAAAGACAAAAGGCTACCGATAAGGGTATGTAGATTAATTTGGCACCTTCTGGGCTTATGGGGGCCTAGGTAGGTGGTATGTTGTTTGTACATGCCGAGCTTATGGGGGCTTGGTTAGGTTGTTGTTTGATAATTTTTGTATTTTTAGATTCAGTAGTGGGTTAGCATGTATATCTAAATTTTGATTTCCTTACCTAATTGATTTTGGTATATTATGATACTTGCTCATTTAGTCTATAACATTTCATACTATGTATGTTATTTTGTACTGACACCCTATTTCCTGATGTGGCGCTGCATTCATGCATGCAAGTTCTGAAAGACGACCCAGTAGACCTCCTCAGCAACAGGATTGACTTTTATTCAGTTGGCTAGCCCATTTCCTCCGTAGCTACCATAGTTGGGAGGTTTGTTAGCTTTTGTTGTCTATATTTTTATGGGTAGGTTGGGGCCCTGTCCCGCCAATCTTTACTACTCTTAGAGGTTTGCAGACTAGTGTTTGGGGTGTATAGCTACATTATGGCCATGTTGGCCTAGTGTTTGGGGTGTATAGCTACATTATGGCCATGTTGGCCTAGTTTGTTGGGTTGCTGAAGCTTGTGAGCTGTTTGATGTATTGTCTTGATATATACCTGCTTTCAGTTTTGGTATAGAGATAATGGTGGCCTCGACGGCCCAATCAGGACTTCTATGCTAGTTGGATATTTCTTTATATGAACTCTTGGGAGTAACTGTTTCTTTTATAGATTTGTTGACAGGGGCCTTGCCTGCCGAGGGCTTAGTTTTAAGCTGAGATATACTTGTTTGTTTTCTTGATTATGTGTGGTTGCCATGTCTAGTAGCAAATGATTCAGCAGGTTCAGCTCGGGCCTGAGTTTTGGCATTAGGAGCCAGTTGCGCCCCTTGAGTTTGGGGCGTGACAAACTTGGTATCAGAGCAACGCTGTATCCTAAGGAGTCTGCAGGTTGTGTCTAGTAGAGTCTTGTTTATAAATGTGTTGTGCACCACATTCTATAAGCAAGAAGCTATCGGGCATGTTAGAATGACTATCCTTCTTTTGCTCACCTCGTGCTATAGAGCGGTGTCTTAAGGGTTAATGTTTCTCGCTTATAATTGATATTTGTATGCAGATAGAGATGGTTGACACCAGGCAGACCACAACTAGCCAAGGGCTAGATACAACTACATGCGAGGGTACTGGCAAGCTACCACAGGTGGAGGTATCCCATTGTGAGACCCTTGGGGAGATATCTTCTCAGCCCCCTATGGCTTTTCCACCGCTTCAGGAGCCTCCGACGGCCAAACCCGCCAATTTTCAAGGTTAAACGAGCCCAGAGCAGGTAAACCCCCTATTTTGCCGATTTGCATGTGCTATAGTCTATGGCTTTTTTGGTGACCCGAAATTACGACATGACTTTTGCCAAAAAAAATCATGGACATCGGTTAAGACCTTAGCTATGGAGCCAGTTGGTCCTGACAGCCAAACCGGCCCATTTTCAAGGTCAAACGAGCCTAGAGCATGTAAACCTCCTATTTTGCCGATTTTCGTGTGCTATAGTCCATTGATGTTTTAAGTACCCGGAAATCCGATGTGACTTTTACCAAAAAATTTCATGGACGTCCGTGAAGACCTTAACTATGGAGTTAGTTGGCCCCGATTGCCAAATCGGTCCACTTTCAAAGTCAAATGATCCCCATGCAGGCAAACCCCCCATTTTGCCAATTTTCATGTGCTATAGTCCATGGATTTTTCGGTGACCCAGAATTCTGACGTGATTTTTGCCAAAAAATGTGATGGACGTCTGTTAAAACCTTAGCCATGGAGCTAGTTGGTCCCGACGGTCAAATCGGCCCATTTTCAAGGTCAAACGAGCTCGTAAACCCATTATTTACCGATTTTTGTGTGTTATAGTCCATGAATTTTTCAGTGACCTAGAGTTCTGACGTGACTTTTCCCAAAAAAATTTATGGATGTCCGTTAATACCTTAGATGTGGAGCCAATTGGTCCCGATGGCCAAACTAGCCCATTTTCAAGGTCAAACGAGCCCAGAGCAGGTAAACCCCTCACTTTGCCAATTTTCGTGTGCTATAGTTCATGGATTTATTGGTGACCCTGAATTCCGACGTGACTGTTGACACCAAATTTTGGTCTGGTATTTCTAAAGTTAACACTTTTTTAAATATATATTTTTTAAAATAGTTCAAAATACATGTTTTGTCATTTTAATGCAATTGGTTGATAATTATCCTTACTCTCAAAGTATTATGATTTTTATCGGTTAATTCTGTTTATATTATTTTGTCACAGCCGGACATTCAAATATTTGTTCATTTTTTATAAATCGTTATTTCTGTTAAATTGTGTTTTTTGTACATGTCATTGGTTACGTTCATTACATTTTTTTAATATTTATGTTATCTGTTACATTTGTTAATATTTATTTTTGATATTTTGCACAGTCCAGAAATTCATTATGATATAAATAAGATTTTATACACAGATAATTCATTGATCGATAGTTTTGGCCCACGATTTTAAAATAATGATATTGCACTATTAGTATTTTTCAATTCCTTATATAAACAATAGTTTGCTCTTTAGGTTAAAGTGGTGGTGGATATTTTTAGGGATAAGAATTTTCAGATTGTTTATTCACAAAAAGGAGTTTCTCATTGTTTATTATTTTTTCGGTGAGCTCACCGGAGCTCCACCAGTCCACCAACCCCTTGATCTCTCCCTTACTTCCATTTCCCAGCAGCCAAACGATTCCCTTTTTCGGCAAAATCTAGCCGAAGACACAGACCCAAAACCTCACAACCTCTTCTTTCTCTGCCTACACACATCCAAAACCCTCATAAACAATCAGCTCAACACTACCCCATCAAACCACCAAACCTCTTTCTCTTTTCCCATTTTTGTGGCCAATAACAACCAAAGAGCACCCAAAATCCACCGACACAAATCACAACTATATTTCCGTTCCTCCACCACCATCACCCATTTTCCATCTCAGAAACCAACCCAAAACCCCAAAATAATCGACCCCAAATAGACCCAAAACAGCCGACCAAAACCCCTTTTGTTTCTTTCCCATTTTTCGAGCTAGCAGCAGCTCCGGTGAGGAGTTTCAAACTCCGATGAGCCGAAGAAAACCAACCAGTCCTTCCCATCTCCCCTTTACGATTTTTTTTGTCTCATTTTACAGGTGTTTTGTCTCAACCTTGACCACTCTGAAGCTGCAAGCTCCGACCAAATAACTCCGGCGAAGCTCAAAGCTTCGGCCATTTCCAACAACAACGACAACCAGCAATCACCGGCGTGGCTCCAACTCCGGTAACCTCTTTTACTTCATTTTTCTTTTCAGATCCGACATGAGGGGTTCAAACTCCCGCCACTGTATATTATTATTGCATTTTTTAAGTTACTGATATTATTTTTTGGTGAACTCCATTTTTTTGGTTTCTTCTTTATTTTAGAATTAGTGGCGGTTCTCCGGTGATAAAGCACTAGTCTTTTTTTTTATATAGTTTTAAGTTTTTATTGTGAGCTTTTGTTCTATCTAAATTTTGGTGTCGTTTGGAATATATAATTATCATATTTTTTACTTAACCTTATATTTACATGGATAATAGACAATAGCATTTTCTTATTATTATTATAATAATAATTGGTGGTCGTTCTTTTTCATTATTATTGTATTACCTTAGTGTGCTCTATTTTGCTATTGTTTTTTCTTTTTTGAATTTTTAAATTGTTATGTTTATTAATTTTTTCTTTAATGACTTGTATCTGTTTCATTTAACAATTGTTGCTCTATTCTATTTGTAGTCTTGTTATTTTTAATTTGTTTAGATTGATTTTGTACTTTCTCTTAAGAATTATGATTTGTTGGATATTGTATTGTCTTAACTTTGATTAGTCTATATTAATTTGTGTTTGAAAATCAAGTTAAGTTGGCTGATGAAGAAATTACCGTCGATTTCCAAGGCTTCCCATGTTAATAAGATGAGTTTTATTCTTAAAGTTATTATTTGATATATTTATATTTATTTATTACTAATACTTTTACTAAGTGTCTTTACAGGTACCCGGAGGTGCTTCCCATTGAAGCTATTTGAATTAGGTTCGAATTATACTCTTATTCATTATTTTGTATATATTGACATTAGGCAAACCTAGGCCGTTTCTTACTTTATTATTTCATTTTACTACTTGCGTATATTGCATGCTTATTATACTTGTATCTTATTGTTATCTCCTTCTCAATTTGAAAAAAATGAACTTAGTCGGGAACCACATTTGTGGATTTCGAAGGATGCCTAACACCTTCCCTTCGTAATAACTTGAACCCCTGACCTAGAATCAATTGGTTTCGTAGACATATTTTTAAAGTTAATTTATTAATTGGTTTCCTAGTTTTCCTAAAATTAGGTGGCGACCCCCTTTTACCCCTTTACCCTTTTTAAAATTCTTTTAACTCTTTCAAAATTTAGTCACCACGACGTTGCGCCCTCTCACGGGTTGTCAACAGTGACGTTTGCCAAAAAAATTCATGGACGTCCGTTAAGACCTTAGCTATGGAGCCAGTTGGTCCCGACGGCCAAATCGGCCCATTTTCAAGGTCAAACCATCTCCAGAGCAGGTAAACCCCCCATTTTGCCGATTTTCGTGTGCTATAGTCCATGGATTTTTTTGGTGACACAGAATTACGACGTGACTTTTTCCAAATATTTTCTTGGACGTCCGTTAAGACATTAACTATGGAGCCAGTTGTTCCCGACAGCCAAACCAACCCATTTTCAAGGTCAAACAAGCCCTAGAGCAGGTAAACCCCCCATTTTATAGATTTTCATGTGCCATAGTCCATGGATTTTTTGGTGACCCAGAATTCTGACGTGACTTTTGCCAAAAAATTTAATGGACGTCCGTTAAGACCTTAGCTATGGAGCCAGTTGGTCTCGACGGCTAAACCGACCCATTTTCTAAGTTAAATGAGCCACAAAGCAGGTAAACCCTCAATTTTGCTGATTTTCGTGTGCTATAGTCCATGGATTTTTTCAAGTACTCGGAAATCCGCCGTGACTTTTGCCGAAATTTTTCATGGACGTCCGTGAAGACCTTAGCTATGGAGCTAGATGGTTCTGACGGCCAAACCGACCCATTTTCAAGGTCAAACGAGCCACATAGCAGGTAAACCCCCATTTTGCCGATTTTCTTATGCTATAGTCCAATGATTTTTCCGTGACTCCAAAATCCGACATGATTTTTGCCAAAAAAATTCATAGACATCTGTTAAGACATTAGCTATGGAGCCAGTTGGTCCCGACGGCCAAACCGGCCCATTTTCAAGGTCAAATGAGCTCCAGAGCAGGTAAACCCCCCCATTTTGCCGATTTTTGTGTGCTATAATCCATAGATTATTTGTGACCTAGAGTTTCGACGTGATTTTTGCCAAAAAAATTTATAGACGTTCGTTAATACTTTAGATGTGGAGACAATTGGTCCCGATGGCCAAACCGACCATTTTCAGGGTCAAACGAACCCCAAAGCAGGTAAACCCCCCATTTTACGGATTTTTTGTGCTATTGTCCATGGATTTTTCGGTGACCCAAAATTCCGACGTGACTTTTGCTGAAATTTTTCATAGACGTCTGTTAAGACCTTAGATATGGAGTCAGTTGGTCCCAACGGCCAAACCGTCCCATTTTCAAGGTCAAATGAGCTCCAAAGCAGGTAACCCCCCCATTTTGACGATTTTTGTGTGCTAGTCCATGAATTTTTTGGTGACCCAGAATTTCGACGTGACTTTTGCCAAAAAAATTCATGGATGTCCGTTAAGATCTTATCTATGGAGCCAGTTGGTCCTGACGGCCAAACTGGCCCATTTTCAAGGTCAAACGAGCCCTAGAGCAGGTAAACCTCCCATTTTTCCAATTTTCGTGTGCTATAGTCCTTGGATTTTTTGGTGACCCAGAGTTCCGACGTGACTTTTGCCAAAAAAATTCATGGACGTCCGTTAATACTATTGTTATGGAGCCAGTTGGTCCCGATGGCCAAACCGGCTTTTTTCAAGGTCAAACGAGCCCAGAGCAGATAAACCCCCTATTTTGCCGATTTTCGTGTGCTAATTTTTTGGGGACCCAGAATTTCGACGTGACTTTTTCCAAAAAAATTCATAGACGTCCGTTAAGACCTTAGTTATGGAGCCAGTTGGTCCCGACGGCCACACCGACCCATTTTCAAGGTCAAACGAGCCCAGAGCAGGTAAACTCCCAATTTTGCCGATTTTCGTGTGCTATAGTCCATGGATATTTTGGTGACTCAGAATTTCGATGTGACTTTTGCCAAAAAAATTCATGGACGTCCGTTAACACCTAAGTCATGGAGCATGTTGGTCCCGACGGCCAAACCGGCCCATTTTCAAGGTTAAACGAGCCCAAAGCAGGTAAACCCCTTATTTTGTCGATTTTTGTTTTCTATAGTCCATGGATTTTTTCGTGACTAAGAATTCCAACGTGACTTTTGCCAAAAATTTCATGGATATCCGTTAATACCTTAGCTATGGAGCCAATTTGTCTTGACACCCAAACTGGCCTATTGTCAAGGTCAAACGATCCCAGAGCAGGTAAACCCCTCATTTTGCCAATTTTCGTGTGCTATAGTCCATGTATTTTTTGGTGACCCAGAATTTCGACGTGACTTTTGCAAAAAAAATTCATGGACGTCCGTTAAAACCTTAGCTATGGAGTCAGTTGGTCTCGACGGCCAAACCGGCCCATTTTCAAGGTCAAACAATCCCTAGAGCAGGTAAACCTCCCAATTTGCCAATTTTCGTGTGCATAGTCCATGGATTTTTTGGTGACCCTGAATTCCGACGTGACTTTTGCTGAAAATTTTCATGGACTTATTGAGCCAGTTGGTCCCGACGGCTAAACCAGCCCATTTTCAAGGTCAAACAAGCCCAAGAGCAGGTAAACCCCCCATTTTGCAAATTTTCGTGTGCTATAGTCAATGGATTTTTTGGTGACCCAAAATTTCGACGTGATTTTTGTCAAAAATTTTCATGGACGTCCGTTAAGACCTTAGTTATGGAACTAGTTGGTTTCGACGGCCAAACCGGCCCATTTTCAAGGTCAAACGAGCCTAGAGTAGGTAAACCCCTTATTTTGTTGATTTTCGTGTGTTATAGTCCATGGATTTTTTGGTGACCTAGAATTCCGACGTGACTTTTAACAAAAAATTTCATGGACGTTCGTTAACACCTTAGCTATGAAGCCAGTTGGTCCCGATGGCCAAACCGGCTCATTTTCAAGGTCAAATGAGCCCCAGAGGAGGTAAACCCCTCATTTTGCCGATTTTCATGTGCTATAGTCCATGTATTTTTTGGTGACCTAGAATTCTGACGTTACTTTTGCCAAAAAATTTCATGGACGTCCATTAAGACCTTAGTTATGGAGCAGTTGGTCCCGACGGCCAAACCGACCCATTTTCAAGGTCAAACGAGCCCAGAGCTGGTAAACCCCCCATTTTACTAATTTTCATGTAATATAGGAAATGGAATTTTTTGTGACCTAGAGTTCCGACGTGACTTTTGCCAAAAAAATTCATGGACGTCCGTTAATACCTCAGCTATGGAGCCAGCTGGTCCCGACGGCCAAACGGCACATTTTCAAGGTCAAACGAGCCCTAGAGAAGGTAAAACCCCATTTAGTTGATTTTCGTGTACTATTGTCCATGGATTTTTTGGTGACCCAGTATTCCGACGTGACTTTTGCCAAAAAAAATCATGGACATCCGTTAACACCTTAGCTATGGAGCCAGTTGGTCCCGACGGCCAAACCGGTCGATTTTCAAGGTCAAACGAGTTCGCAGGTCATTCTGCTTTGCAGGTTTCGACAATGATCCTTCCGCAGGTTCACCTACGGAAACCTTGTTACGACTTCTCCTTCCTCTAAATGATAAGGTTTAATGGACTTCTCACGACGTCGCGGGCAGCGACCCGCCCACGTCGCCGCGTTCCGATCATTATATCGAATCATTTAATCGGTAGGAACGACGGGCGATGTGTACAGGGACATAGTCAACGCGAGCTGATGACTCCCCTTTACTAGGAATTCCTCGTTGAAGACCAACAATGTCGAGCCTATGTCGCCTGGCGGATGCGCACAGGCCTTGGCCGACGCCTGGTGTTAAAATGGACTTCACTTATGTATTAAAATGATATTTCCAACTCCAAATCCATTTTGTTTAATCAAATCTTTTTCACATACTTATTTAAGGAATAAAAATCCTTATGCAAAATTGGGAGAAATTAAAAATTTTGGGTAAAAGTTGTTTATTATAAAATTTATTATCTAGCATTAAAATTGACATTATATTGCTTTATCACAATTTTTTTTAATGGACTTGTACTTTTTAAAGTTTGACTTGAAGAAAACTTCGTCTATGTTGCTCGGACTCTTTAAAAATGTCAAACACACAAGGATGTTTGGAGCTCATGCTATTTTTTTATGTCAATGATTATTTTCTTTTAGGAGATGATCTGGTACACTAATGATATGGTCATTTCGTCCTATACAATTCTTTTCTTTGTGGTATTTTTTTTCTTATGAGAGGTAGTGAAAAGAATTCTACAATGGATTTCTACCTATAGGTGGTGATTTAGTTCAAGGTTGGCAGCCAGTTTGGTTCATGAGCTTGTCTTGACGGTACAAAAATGTACTGGCCAATTTTTTGCTCGATGGTGTTTAGAGTTGGCAAACAATTATGTAGGTGTTAGGGGTTTGTCTATAGATGCCTTAGTGAGAAATGTTGTTACAAGAGGAGGAGGATGAGAAAATAATTACTGCCATGTTAAATTCTCTTGGGAATAAAGCATAAGGTAGTGTTTAATTCTAACATTGTGTTCTTACTTACATGTTACAATATTTGGAGATATAAAAAATGTTACTTTTGGGTTGAGAATCTAAAATTGAAATTTATGTCCAATTGTAAATACTTGAATTTGCCAAATTATGATAAAATGTTATATAATATGTCATCCAAGGATAAAAAGTAAAATTAATCCTATACAAGCACCTGTACCTCTTGCCCTCTTTGTCTCCTTTGTCTTTGCTCCATGTCATCAAAAGCACGAGCGCTTTTTCCTGTACCTTTCCTGATGACGCCTTCTCGAGGGGTCAGTTCCTCGAGACTTTGTGTATCCTTCGGACCTAGTCTCTACACGTTCATCTCTTATTGAACAACGTGGCATAAACATGTTTTCCCCTATACACGTGTTCGATTTTATACATGACAGACCGAAGTTTGACACTTTGAACTTGAAATATGGACGGTAATTTCAAGATGGCTAAAAATTTAATATTTTACAAATATAACTATGTTTTAAATTGTGGTCCTTCAAATGACTATTTCTGCACTTTTTCTTTTTCAATCTAGATGAAGTTTGTTTTCAAGAAATGATGCAGATTTTGGTGAATCCAACTTTGGGTCAACAACCTATATATATAATAATTATCACAAGTCAAAAATAGAATTTAAAAGAAGTTAACAAGCATTTTACTATTACTAGTTGTTGACACCCAATGTTGACCCTCCCCAATAATAATTAGTTTTGAGCTTCTTAATTTCCAAATGGTTTAGGATAATTAGCTTTATATAATTCAAAATAGTTTCAAGGTTATTTTAAGTAACTTCAATCGGTTTTAATAGTATTTTGAATAACAAATATATTTCATATAATTATATACGTAATTAATATATTTTATAAATGTTGGAAAATCACATCAAAAGATTTTTGCTTTGTTAAAGTAAATATTTCATTAATTTAGTTTTAGTTCGAATCATAGTTT
>JAJOOO010084033.1:0-27353 GCA_029582685.1 Solanum piurae
TAGAATTCTTAGGAATGATTATTTCAAAAAATGGAATTGAGCTACAAGCCCACATATAAAAAAAGATCATAGAATTTCCTGATAAATTAACAACAAAACAGGAAATACAAAAATTTTTAGGTTGCCTAAATTACGCAGGAGAATTTATTTCGGACCTAGCAAAAAAATGAAATTTATTGCAAAAACTAATTAGAAAATCCAACAGACTTGGATGGACAGAAGAACACACACAATGTATTAAAAAGATAAAAGAAGAATGTGCTAAGTTGCCAAAACTTAGATTACCAGAAGATACCGATAATCTGGTATTACAAACAATCAGATTATCATTGGGGAGCATTATTGCAAACCGATCTAAACGAAATTTGCAGGTACACAAGTGGTACATTCAATGATGCAGAAACAAGATATTCTACAAATGACAATAGAAAAATGATAGGTACTTCAGAGAGCGAGTAGAAACCCTTTCCCGCCAGGGAAAAAGTACTATATGTATGAGTGATATGTAATATCTATAGTTTGTATGTAAGTATTAATATGAAATAAAATTTTGGTTTGTACATCTCTTCTCTTCAAACTCTATAAACAGTCTTAAACGGAGGTTGCGATCTTCAGCCTTAAGGAGGAATAGTAAAAAAGTAACCAGATGGGTGAAATAACTATTCATTGCCTAAAAGGAGAACTACCGAGGTAGTGATAAGGACTGAGCATCGAGCAAAAAGGAAGAAGGTATACACGCACAACTCTGTATTTCGTAACAATACTTTTTACAAATTATGCATATTATATACACTTTACATATATGTACCGAGTACCTATAGGGATCATAACATTATTAGACCAATTATGTTGAGCATATTCATGCATTATGTGCATATAACTCATGCTAAACGCATATGTATGTTATTCGAAAACAGGTTCTCTCAAGAAAATGTAGTCTACTCCTTTCTACGAAATCCTCTCCTTTTATAGATTAAGGAGGGACTTATGATACAATTATTTTCTTCCATATTGCTCTTTATTCCTTCAGACAGGATAAGATGCGATAAGAAGATTTCTTTTTTCTTTTCCTAAAAGCAAAAGCTAAAGCAACTTGCTTTGTCTTCTATGGGATAAGATTCCCATTATTGCTATATGACGTAAGTGCTTACGTCATTCTTCACTTCTTATTGCTGTCTGACGTAAGTGCTTACGTCATTCTTCACTTGGAATATGCTTATGCTCCAAAAACTTGCATGCCATTTTCCAAGTTTCCTCGGTGGCTGAGTTGGTGTGTTTCAAAATCCAAAAGTCTTTCTCTTAAGATTTTGGACTTGTTCTTCCCTTTGATTAAGAGCATCCATGTAGACGTATTATCTACAACTTGAAAATGAAGAAGATCAAAGAGGTTACGCTTTGAAGGCCACCTTTGATGGAGAATTGTTAAAAAAAAATCCAAGGATTAAAGTTAAATCTCAAAACAGAAGATAATATATTCAGCAAAATGCAAAGAGTTTTTTCGAGAAGTAAAATAGCATATCATGAATATCAAGAAATGGAAAAGGTAATAGAAATTACCCAAACCACGGGAAAACATAAATTAAATCTTTTAACTAAACCAATGATAAATCAAATCCTTAGAAAAATTCCAGAAAAGAAAAGAATAAAAATGAATTACGTCCACTTAGGAGGAATTCAAATATTAATAAAATCAACTTTCAAAGAAGAAATTAATTGTCCAATAGTTATAAATCTCTCAGACGAAAGATTTATGAATGCAAGAGAAGGAAATCTAGCTTATACTAAGCTATTATTTACATACTATCCAAAATACTGTATTTCTTTAAAAGATGCAGATTTTAATGACGCGTTAAGTCTACACTTCTAGGTCAAAAGAAAAGACCTATTTAAACCAGGTAATCATATAATGAGCATATATTATCAGGCTCTATATACGGTTACGAATTTCAATTATGGAAAAATTTATAAGAATAAG
This sequence comes from Solanum piurae, assembly GCA_029582685.1. Classification (NCBI taxonomy): domain Eukaryota; kingdom Viridiplantae; phylum Streptophyta; class Magnoliopsida; order Solanales; family Solanaceae; genus Solanum; species Solanum piurae. The sequence continues at coordinate 1,976 of JAJOOO010084033.1, forward strand.
CAAATGATCGAAATCGATCAAGAATGTTCCGAAATAGCAAGAGTTATAACATGCAATATACCTATAAAAATTAAAAATGAAAAATTGTTCTTATCCTACTGCACGTAGAACAAAAAACATTCAATTCTTTTTGCACATAGCAAGAAGAAAAGCATGGAAACATATGATAGCCATACATCATATAGATAATGCCATTCCTGACATGGAACAAGCATATCTTAGAACTAGTCTAAGAAGTACTAAACTCATAGAAGCCATCTATGAAATGAAAATGCTCAGAATAGAAGAATATTTTGAGTATAAATATGTTGAGAGCATATTGAAGAATAATCCTCTTTTTACTGCATAAATATCATTTTAGAATATATTATCCGCAATCCTGTATAAACAACTTAAAATTATTGGTATCAGAGCCCAATAAATAAAATTATCATGCAAAACAGGTTAAAATATTTATGGTATATAGGATATGAAGATCTCATAACCATCTTAATGATAATTAAAACATTAGATTATGATCTAAAAGAAAAAATTGTACAAATTATTGCACAATATGAGAAAAACATAGAAGATAATTTAGATGCAATAAATTACAATTTCAATAATGATATAATGAATAATACTTCTGATTATTATTGGTCAGAATGAATATTAAACCCTTATGGTATATTAATGAAAAAACCTTAATAGCAATATTATAGGTAATAATTTTTTTTAATGAAGACATTAAAAAAGAAATCATAAATATAATCACTTTAAAACAAGATGAAGAAGATTATAATAATTACATGAATCATAAAGAAATATATAGAAGTATATGTCTTTCTGATTACTAATAATGAGCCTAAAGAATTAAACTTTTTTCTTTTTTTATAAGGTTTATTATCGCATCCCCATTGGGTTGCTGCACTTGTATCTAAACAATAAATTTGAGTGTTAATTCTTTTGGCTTTTCTTTGTATGTTATGAGACATACATAGTTGTCCAAGTCTGTTGTTTAAGAAGAATATTCTTTGTCCTAGAGTATCTCCTTTAATATTTTCCTTTTCATATTCTTCTCTGAAGTACTTGGCCCAAAAGCCTGGTAATTTTTTATAGGATTTTTCTAGATAAGGTAGCATTTCTTTGCCACTATCAAATATATTGTAATAATATTCTTCGAATTTACAAGTGTATTCTTGAATATGGCTCATCTTACATATTTGTAACTTTTCTAATTGCTCTTTTGAGATTGTTCTCAATTTTTCTCTGTTATCGGTTGGACTTCCTTGACCACCAAAGAATTCGTTAGCAACATATTGCTTTATATTTGTAATAACTTCTTGGAGTGAATTTTTCAATCCATCTAATGTATTATTTTTAATTATTTTTTCTGCATCTTCGGTTAATCTCGAAAACCAGTCATTTACTTTTCCAGTGAAAATGTTAATCATAATTATATATTTTTCTTCTTCTGTATAGTTTATTCCTTTTCCTAATAGGAAATATAATAGTATATTTTGAGACCATAAGTCTAAGCTTGCTTCAGGATCTCTTTTAAAGTCGAGATCTAGAAATTGAGTTCCTATATCTCCGGTCTGGAGTTTATTAGGCATAAATTTAGACTTATTATCATTGTGATATTGTTTTATAAAATCTTTATTCTTTTTTGCTTTTTCTGCAAAATTTTTGTCTTTATCTTCTGGATTAACTTGTTCTTCTTTTATTAAACCTGATCCTTGCCCTTCAAATTGGCCTTGGGGTCCTCCTATATCCCCTTTGTTCATTAATACTCTAAAGTTTTCTGATGAAAGATCTAAATCTTCCATTGCATAGACTAGCTCATCTAGTTCTTCATTCATTGTTTAAATTTTTTGTAGAACTTTCTTCATTTAAATTTTCTATGTCGTTAATAATGACAATATTTTCTTCTTTATTCTTTTCCAAAAATTCTTGGATAAGTTTCTCATCCATGGTTCCTTTTTTATAGGAGCTTTTACTAGCATAACTTTTTGCTAATAATTTTTTGACGTAGTTTTGACTAATATTTTTGTTAAATTTTTCTGTCTTTTCGACTATATTTGTTATTCTTCCAGGAATATTTTCTTTTAGAGATATTAACTCTAATTCTAACAGTTTTAGTCTTAAGGCTATCTATTTATGACTTTCTTTTAAGTCATTTAATATTTCAAGGGAAGGGGTGAGGAGGAAGAAATTGGTCGTAACCCTTAACATGGTTTTCAGTTGAGCTATGTGTGTGACATATTGGTTAGTTTAGACTTTAAGATGTGGTAGTCGAGTTTCATGCTCCCAATTTAATCCCTAATATGTGATCATTTGTATGAGTATGATTTTGGTCCCAATCATTTCCTAGCAAGTCCATTTTCCTTCTCCCTCTTGGATAGTTACGACCAATTATCTATGTTTGTTAAGGTCATTGCAATAATTTATTCTAACAGACACTACTTTGGGTTGTTATTTTGAATATTACTCCTCTTTCCCCTTTTCGTTGCATGTCAAATTCCATCTGAGTCTATTTTGGACTCCATTCTTGTATTTCATCGAGTTGAGTTTCTTCGAGTCAGCCAGGTCATCGGAACAAGTCCTTGGATTTGATGTATAGGCGTTCAGAGCGAATTAAAATGCTGGATACACACAATATACATCAGCCGTATACGCTGTATATTGCATTAAAATGCGCTAAAGGAGCCCCCAAAATTTCAGCCTTGTTTTGTATTTTGTTAATTGGGCCAAAAGCCCATCATTTTGATCATTATCTAGTTAGATTTTTAGGACAGGTGAAATTGGGCCAAAAGTCCAAAGAAAAAATAACTTTTATGTTTGCCTAGGACAGATACAAGTGGTTCAAATCCAAAGTGAAATCAGGCCCAAGTTTGACCCATGCGGACAAAACCAATCTTGGGCCCGGACCTTTCTTCCTTTATTTCTTTTTATTTAATTATTCTTGCTTGTCTCTTTGCTAAGTTAGTTTTGAGGTTCTCCTAAATCAATTCCCCCCTAGGATAATTACTTATTTTCCTACTTAAATTACTTTGAAATTGTTTACTTAGTATTATTTTGGATAATGTATTCCCTTTCCCCTATAATTGATTTTAAATCTTAAAGTAGACTATTTTTATAATTAGTCCGGCATACCAATCCTTCTCTTTCAAAATATTATTATTATATTTAGTTTAATAAAAAAATTCTAATTTATAATCAACATAAATGAAATAATATAAAATGAAAGAAGTGCATACATAGAATTTAAAAGTTGGCTAGAGAGAGATGCTGTTTCATGCATTGTATGGAATGGAAGTGGAACCTCTCACCGACCACTTCATCGATAACATGATCACGTGACTTCTCTTCCCATCTGTCATATATTATTCATATATAAATAATTAAACACCAGCATTGAGGAAGCTGATATGCTTAATTGGTTATGTACATTTTTATTTTTTATTTTTTAATTTGTTTAATCTACATGTTAAATCAAAGTCAGATTACCAATAAATTAAAACGGAGGGACTATATATATATATACATTACACAACAAATTAATATAGTAACTATTTTACATATTTTATTTTTGTGTTAATAAGTTATCTTTTTTAACCGTACATTTTTTTCCCTCGATCGAAGCTAAGCTAATTACTTATTGGACCAGTGTGACTTTACCTTGTTTAATTAATTTATTATTATGTTAGATTTGGTTTAAGAAAACTTAGATAGTGTCGGTACGTAAAGTTTAAAATGGAGTTGGTCGGTGGAAAACGTAGAACGTCACGTCAAAGAGCAGAATCAAATGCCACTATAAATATGTTGTCTCCATCAATTATTGAATTACAACAATCTCTTGTTCTTTTATTTCAGTTGGTTATTTGGTAAAATATAATCATGAGCAAATTGTGGGCTTTGCTTACTCACCTACATGCTCTTGCCGGGTACTAATTCATTAATCTTTTTAGTTTAACCATATAATAATAATAATACTGATTTTGTTTTTGAATAAATATGCATGCAGGCCAGTGGTGATGTTACTCTATCCTCTGTAAGTAATTAATTCATCTGTTTATATAATAAAACATTTGTTATTTTATATATATAATTATGGAAGTTTTTTGTAGATATGCATCAGTAGTAGCTATAGAGAGCACATCAAAGTTGGATGATGAACAATGGCTTGCATATTGGATTCTATACTCTTTTCTTACTCTTATGGAGATGCTTCTTCAACCTATTCTACAATGGTAATTCAACCGTGCTAATGTGCTCTTTTTATTTTTATTTTTATGTATGTAATTGTGAATGTTAATTTGGTGGTAGGATACCAATTTGGTATGAGGTGAAATTGGGAATGGTGGCATGGTTGGTTCTTCCTCAATTTAGAGGAGCTGCTTTTATCTATAACAAATTTGTTAGGGAAAAACTCATCAAGAAATATGGATCTTCATATATCCACCACAAGTCTCAATCTCCAGATGGAAAAACCAAAACCAAAATTGTGGATTTCATCACCCTCAAGAAGGTGAAACTCTACCTTTTCCTTTTTTCATTTTCTTGCTTCTATTATAATACTCCCTCTGTCCCTATTTAGTTGTCCACTTTAGAAATGACACACATATTAAGATAACAATAATTAGCATAGTGAAGTTACAATTTTACCCTTATTAATTATGCAAGTTTCAAAAAGGATGAATTAAAACTTAAAAATTTTCAAGAAGTTTAAATGAGGGTATAATCAGTGGCGGAGCCAGATTTTTCAATAAGGGGGTTCAAAATCTAAAAAAATGGACACACGAAGTAGTCGAAGGGGGTTCGATATCTACTATATATACCTAAAAAATTATTTTAACCATGTCTAAATCATATAATTTTCCGCTGAAGGGGGGGTCGGATGACCCCCTCATAATAGGGTGGCTCCGCCACTGGGTATAATAGAAAAAAAAAAGTGTCCTTTCTTGATTTGTCAAAATGGACAAGTAAATAGGGACAACTAAAAGAGGAAATATGGACAAGTAAATAGGGATGGAGGAGTATATTATAGTACTCCATGATTAATTTCACAATATTTGTATCACTCAAATAAACTCACATAAAATGTAATGGAGGAATATATATATATATATATATATTTCTTTCAATTATACTTTCTTTTTCAAGATTAACCTTTTAAAAAATGAGCAAAAGAAAAGAAAAAGTAGTAAAGGAGGAAAATGGAAGGAATTATTACTAGCTTATTATTAACTTTAGTTAAAGTGCATGATTAATCATTTTTATGTATCTTTTTTTTTGTTTTTTTTTGGACAGGGAGATCATTAATTCAAAGTCACTGGGGATGCATGCAGCATCAAATTAAATTAGGCTATGAATGATTTTAATTATGTGGATGTGTGCCACATCAAGAAAATGTAGTCATGTTGTTGTAGATCAAATAGACTTTGCTGCTAATATGAATGTTATGTATCAATTAGTATCTAACATGAGCTTTGATATGTGTTTGTTTGTACTTTTTGCAATTCAAAAATAATAATTAACATTAGCTTGTTGGTTTCTCTAATGTGTATGGTTGGTTGTTTTCATCGTAATTTTGAAATTTGAATGCTTCATTACATGCTTAAAGGATAAACAGTAAAGGGAAGATTGCCTAAATATATATAAGTAAATCATCAATCTGTTCCTCAATTAATGTGAGATTGTAACCCATTCTAAGTGGACTGGGATATCAAACTGACTCTGATAGCATATAAAGATATGACACTAGAGCATAACTCAGCTAGAAAAATTAGCTCGTGAGAATCTATATAAGCGCACTATCTGTTTATTCATCAACTAATGTGGAACTATAACCTATTCTAACAATAAACCAAGAATAGTATTTTTCACAATCAGTGAGTAATATTATATAATAGCAAATCAATTATCATTTTTATCAATTTTTCAATTACTAAGTAATGTTTTAAAAAATAATTTATCTATACTTATGTGATTGTATAAATTATAGAATATTATTTGCACCATTAATGCATATAACTTGACCTCTTTTTTTTCTGTTTATTTTCCTTTCTTTTTGTTCTTGGATTCTGTTTTTATTGGTAAAAGTTGTCGGTTTGACGAGACAAATCTTAGTGAAGCAGAAAGCAATTATTGTCTTTCAGCCCAAAGAGAAAATCACTATAGACACTATTTAGATTAGGGTTGTAAAGGAGTTGTCTGAATTAAATTTGAATGAATTAAAATGGGTTGAAATTTGACTGCGTTAAGACAAATTAGATCAATATTAGACTAAACAATCCGTTATAGTCTAATCCGTGCAGCTTAATCCAACTTTTATTAAATCTTAACGGGTCACTTTGGGCTAAATCTGTGGGTTGATTTGAGCTACTAGAAATAAATGGATTTAGTTGAGTTATGCCCAAATTTAATAGCTTCTTAGCTAACTTTACAAGTGATAAAAAAGGGAAAATTATGCAGAATAGTAAACATTTAGCCTATATTAGGTACTATAGCTATGGTTTAAGAAAATTGTAATTCGCGATTACAGTTTTCTCAATTTTTGTTATTATTTTGTATAATTCACGTGATTTGTATAAATCCAGAATCTGTATGATTCGGTTCCTGATTGTATAAATTCAGAATTTTGTATATGCTTACCTTAGTTATTTGTATATGATTTATGAAAAATTCATAATAAATTACCATGTTTGTATATATGCAAACGAAATATACAGATGGAGTTCTGAAAAATTCTTAAATGTATAATAAATACATAATTTGTATATACTTATCCTATTTGTATATACAAACGACAAAAATATACAAACCGCAACCTCCATAGCAAATAGAACTATAGTTATGGAGCGTAATTATCGAAACTATAGCTATAGAATCTTATTATGTTTATTATATTTGCTATTTCTGAAATTTTCTCTAAAAAAAAGTCAACTAAATGGCTGAATTTATATAATAAATGGATATTGTATAATAATGTATAGCTGTGTATATGTGATATATAACCATGTATTAGAATGTATATACATTTATATTCACTGTTTACACAAAATTTATATATTGCATTAGTTCGTCTTTCTCAATGAATTTGAGCTTAGAAATGGACATATTATTACCCTGTCCAAATTCAAACGTATTAACGAATTGAGATTGATTTTGCCCCTCCTAGTTTTAACTAACATATGTCAATTACAATATTCAAATAACAGGCCGGGGGTGTTTTGATAACACCTGTTTGGTTAATCGAAGGGCTATCAACTCAATGTCATTTATCAATACTTAAACTAGAAGTCAGCTTCTCTTCTAAGAGCCACGTTCCTCTATATTTTAAAATGAAAAGTAATGAGAAGAAGAAACTTTATTATATCTCTCTAAACCTTATTTACTTCCTTTTAAATTTTAATTTACGCGACACTGTCTGCTTGGGCATAAGAAAATTTTTTGTTATTATGTGTATCAATTTGTACTTACCAAAGTCACTTTAGTGCTTACTTTTGATTTGTTTTTCTTCACCATAAAGTGTGAACTGAGATCCAATAATGATAAAAACAAAAATTGTGCTATTAAATATGTGATTTTTTTTTTTTGGATGAACTAAAAATAAAAAGATGAAGTGTTATTTTTCTATCTTAATATTAAAGAATGCTATATATAATCCCATATATGCTTTGAGTATGTACCTATATGCTTTGCACGCCCACTTATATTATTGTCCTTCAAATTTATTTTAGTGAGCACGAAATTTCCTTCTACCTTCCTCTAATCTTATTAACAAATAACAAGTATTTTTTGTTCTCTCTTTTACTCCATTTAAAATTTGTTTCTCTACCTTTTTCTCACATGTTATGACTAATGAGTGACTAATCCACACTATCTGTTGACGTATTTATAAGTAACACTACTTCTTAGATAGGTAATAGGCACCTTTCAAATATATATATATATATATATATATTTATCGTGCATTTAATTACCATGTGCCTACTAGGCCTTATTAACTAAATGAATTATTGATAATCAAATTAAACAAACATATGCTCCTTGTAAAAATGCTCACTATTTTAGCAGGAGTTTACGGCGTTGGCCAAGCCGTGAAAACAATAACTTGCAAGAGTATAAAATAGAATTGTGTATAATAGATACAACTTAGTTTGAGTTTTCAAATGGTCATTTTAAAGGATATTTAATTTAAAAAGTTACAAGATGTATCTCGTCCTTTCAACATTTTCCCATAATTCTATGATGAATTTTGACATAAGCTTCATCTTATCTGAATAGTTAAGGATCCATTTCTTCGTAATCTCTAAAAATATCTAAAAAATAGCATCTTCATGTTGTCACTATTGTTACTAAAAAGAATAACTTGATGCATAACGTATCCCGCATTAACACATAGGGCTCCCCTCATGTTGACGGTCTTTCCTAATGCAATCATTAATGATATTGCTTTCATGGTTTGAACCTTTTAACTAATAAGTTTAATTAGTATAATCTTTCTTTCTCCAACTCTTCCTTGAACAAAGCATCCAAATACATTGACATTTACAGTTCTCCTCCCAAATCATAAAAGCAAAAGGATGAAACACAAAAGCATAGGCAAGAAGATAAGTAAAAGATACAACTTTTCCTTCTCCATTAACTTTAAATAAAGTTAAGTGTCTCCTTTCACTATCTTTAATATAACAATGATGTTTAGAGCTTAATTAAGCACATTCATTTTTCCAAAGCCTCTCTGTTTTCTGCAACTTTGCTCTGTTTTTAGAACAATAATGGATTCACTTCAAATGAAGAAAATTCAAGCCATCAACAAGTACAGGAAACAGCGTCTTCTCAACAAGATCATGCTCTACTCTTTCACTTCCATGACCTGCATTTTGATTCTCTCAAGTCCTCTTTGGTATCCCCTTCTTTGCGCTTTCGTAAAATCCCTTTTCTTCGACTCTATTCCCAAATTGGGTGCTCTGTTTTTCAGTTCTAAGTGCATTTTCTTAATTGGGAACATTATAGTCATAGTCCTTGTTGGAGAGTCCAAGATCTTCAAATCACCAAAATCTCCATCTAATGTACTGAAACAGAGCTATGCAGCAGAGCAAGAAAATGATGATAAAAACTTCATCTTTGTTACTGGAGAGTGTAAGATTTCAAGATCGAAATATTCTTCTTCTTTACCTTTTAGTGTAAATTTTAAATATGGGGTTGAGCAAGAAGACAATTTTTTCGGATATGATAATAATAATGATGAACAAGAAGAGGAAAAGGAAAGTGTTAATCTCGAAAATATGATGGATGGAATTAAGGGAGGCTACTGCAGTAGCAACTACAGAGAAAATGAAGAATTAGAGAAATTTAAAGAGTTCAAATATGGTGTTGCAGAAACAGAGCCTAATGAATTGAGCAAGAGAGCTGATGATTTCATTGCAAGGGTCAATAATCAAATTAGACTTGAATCTGTAACAATGATTTAGGCAAATCATACATTTTCCCAATTGTAATGTCTCTTATATACAGGGCGGACCCACATAGAGTCCGTCGGGTGCTCGAGCATTCATTAACCTCGTTTCGAAATATATATATCTATGTAGAAATTAAGAGATATTTATATAAAATTAACTTAGAGCACCCAATAAACAAATAATTTAATTGGTCCATTGGCTCTTGGGCGGGTGCTTAAAGCTCTTTTAGTATTGTTGAGCTCCAGTTCAAATTTCACTGTTATCATGTCTTTTTATATTTTTAACTCCGTCACTTTTAAAACATCTACAACCTTAAAATTCTAGATCCGTGCAATTTGCATAATTTGTTCCCAACTAATGATGTGAAGTTGTTAATACTATCACTTTAAATTACTCTACTATGATATAAACAAAGTTGACACTTGGGTGTGTTGGGTACTGTGGAATTTTTTATTTTTTTTTAATTTTCACATGTTCAGTTTGTCTAAAAATTTAGGAAGATTTTTTAATTTTTATTTATTTTTAGATAAAATAAGTTTCTCATCAGGAAAAATGACTTTTCTTTCTAATAAGCATAAGAAAAACATGTACGATCATACATAAAATGACATTTCATATAGATTATATCTTCTCTATCCTTCAACACACTCATCTTCGCCATGCTGCATAGCCTCTATTCCACCATCACCATGTTACCTCTTAGAATATTATTATACGATTTATATTTTATTACATACATATCAAACATAAAAAATTAGTAAGTACTCTTGAAAAAAGATAATTCCTTCGTACCACGAATACACCCTTAGGGGTCGGTTTGGTAGTTGAATGAGGAATTGGTTGTGTATCAACTTTTATATATACGATGTTTGACAGATAAATAGTAAATAAATTATTTAGGTATAAATTTAAGATGATGTTTAGTTGATAAAATTTAGAACTGCAAATATATGTATTAAGTATAAGAAAATTTATATGAAATATTATTTTATACAAAATAGAAGATAAAATTATTAATCATAAATAATTAATCGCTCTATAACAATTATTCATATAAAATAATATATACTTTTATTTATAATTAATTTTTACATTACTAATATCTAATAACAACATAACTCTAACTAGCTAGCAAATCGTCTATAATTAAGTTCTTTCCTTATTGAGGAACTAATAAGTAGAATACTTATAAAGTTTATTACATCATGTATTACAACATAAGTCAAGCAATTGTCATTTGTTGACTAAGGTTGACACAACTAAATTTATTGGTATCCTACAAAACAAAAATATATTATTACTAAAAAAAAAAAGATACGTGTCGAGTTAATACTTCAACAAAAAACCAAATACTACACTCGCTTCCCACGTTTCCATCTATTTCTTTTTTCCCTTTCATTGTTCTTTATAACACTTTATAAACGGTCGATTGCACAATTTTTATGTTATGAGCTAACACTAACAATACTAATACTAATAGCCATGGTGTTATTGGACTTGATTCACAAATTTCTCAACTTAGTAGCTCCTCCATTTACCTTATTTACTTTGTTGATTTTCTTGCCACCTTATCAATTTATCAAGTACTTCCTTTCAATATTGGGTAAAGTTTTTAGCGAGGATGTTGCTGGTAAAGTTGTTGTCATAACGGGGGCTTCTTCGGGCATCGGCGAGGTTATATATTCACTTTACTTATTTTCTTTGTTTAATTAAGCATTTCAAATTTAGTGTTTGTGTATGAATTTTTTTTATTGTATATATAGCTAATGTTGACATATTTTTTCGTGTGCTTTCTACTTCATTTTGAATCCCAGCTAAAAGTTCTAGCTCCAAACACTTTATTAGTACTTTAAATTAAAATTTATGGTTATTTGTGTAGGACATGAGGTTGTTTGATTTGAATATAAGTCATGATGAAATTAGTTATTTTGGTTATTTCTTAGTGAATGTTTGGTTTTTGTATTAAAAATAATATGGATGATATAATTTTTAAGAATAAATTGTTTGTTTAAAAGTGAGGTTAAAATGTATGGAAGTGATATACAAAACTAGTTTGAGGGGTATTTTTGTCATTTTAATTATTTAATTGTAGTATAAATTATCTGAAGATTATTGTTTCGGATAACTTATCTCATTACTAATTAATAATTCAAAGAGTGACTGAAAAAGTAAAGGACATTTTTTATTTGGATTTGTTTGATGTATAGATAGTTTGATAGCTATAAAAAAATCTTGATTTCACAGTATTTGGCCTATGAATACGCAAGAAGAGGTGCATGCTTAACCATTGCAGCTCGAAGGGAGAAGAGTCTACGTGAAGTAGCCGAACGGGCACTTGATCTAGGCTCCCCGGATGTTTTAGTCGTCCCAGCTGATGTTTCAAAAGTTGAAGACTGTAGAAGGGTTGTTGATAAAACCATGAGTCACTATGGACGACGTGAGATTCGATTTGATTCAAAGCTTTAATTATGTTAATTTTGACGATTTTTTTGTTCAACGTGTGCATTGCAGTTGATCATCTGGTTAATAATGCTGGAATGACATCAGTTTCTCTGTTTGAAGAAATAGAAGACATTACTAACATGAGATCCATCATGGTAATTGCTAGTAATCCCTCCGTCTTAGATTACTTGTCAATATAAACTTTGATCAACGTTTTAAGATATATATTCTTTTAACCACATTGATATGGGAAAAATTGTATCTTAATAGTAGTTTTTGAATATCTAAATTAAATTAATCTTATCTAATTTAGTTTCAAAGATTAGTCAAAATGACCCTCACATGTCTAGTATTTTTAGACAGTGGGAGTAATATATATTCATGTCACAGGTAAATGATCAAATAGAAATTACTTAATTAGGAGTATTACAAATGGTTTGACATTGTCCATTATAATCTATAAGGCACTCGGAAATTTCATATGATACCGATTATTTATGTTACCTCACAACTATTAAAATTTTAAATTTGATTTTAACTATTCGATGGCATGTTTCTACTTTTCTTACTATTACTTGTTTTTTTTTTTTTTTTTTTGGAATTTGCAGGACATCAACTTCTGGGGTTCAGTTTACATGACAAGGTTTGCGATTCCCTACCTGAGATATAGCGAAGGTAGAATCATTGTGCTTTCTTCTGCCGCATCTTGGATGCCTGCTCCAAGAATTAGCCTTTACTCCGTAGGTCTACCAACTTTAATTTGCCGTTTCCTAATGATGAACATCTTCCATTTTTTTTCGTTTTGATACGTAGACTTAAATTACTTTTATATTATGCATGGTAGGCAAGCAAAGCAGCGATGGTACTGTTTTTTGAGGCGTTAAGGATTGAATTCGGACGGGATATCAAAATAACATTGGTCACACCTGGCTTTGTTGAATCAGAAATGACGCAGGGGAAATTCATAGACAAGACCGGCAAAGTAGATGTTAATCGTCAAATGAGGGATGTAAGTTTCACTTTTCTCCCTCTCTCGCGCACAAACTATTGCAATGACATGATATGTTATTTTTTACAAACACTTTTTCTATACTAAACTATGGTTATACGTTAATACCGTGCATTGTGCAATATCACTTCAATATTTGTCTTGAGCCAATTTAAACGTAATTTATTGATGTCTCTAGTTAAAACCTTATTTTATATGTTCAAGACTATGATTTGTTTCTATGGGATAGTCCCGGGTCAAAATGTGATGATGAACCGTAATGTCACGAGTTTGAATTTCAGTCTCTCTAGTCTATTAAGTAATCAAGTCTCCCACAAATTAGATGTGATTACCAAGAAAATGCGATATTAGTATCTAATATGGGGATTTAATGAATAAACCAGGTTGAAGTGGGCATAACCCCAGTGATGAAAGTAGAAGACTGTGCCAAGGCCATTGTGAATGGCGCTTGTCGTGGGGAGAGATACATTACTGTGCCATCTTGGTTCCGAGTCACCTACTTGTGGAAGGTTTTCTGTCCAGATGTTGTTGAGTGGTTTTTGAGGTTGTTGTACCTTAGTGGTTGGGGAGCTTCACCAGAGGATGCTCCAAGCAAGAAAATATTGGATTACACTGGTGTTCAAAAAGTCTTGTACCCTGAATATATCCGGGAGCTCGGACCTAAGACTGAGTGAATAGTGATGTTCGGCCTGGCCGGTTGATGTCTAGACCCGCTGTTCGATCAAGTAAATGAAACTGAATGGTCTAGCTATATATAATAAGTTGGTTGTTTCTTTGTATCTCTGTTACTGAATAATGTGACAAACATAATAAATAATATTAAGTTGGTTGTTTCTTTGTATTTATATTAAGACTTTTATAAATTATTGATTGTGAACTCAGTTATTATTTCATACCATACACTTCTAAAATCTAGATCTGCCTCGCCTCTTACTCGGTCCATATCTCGGTCCCTTTAATCCCCTGCATACCTGTCTTGATGCTTCTGCAAAATTATATTGAATTGTACTTTAAGTATATGTGTGTACAACTTTACCAATTGAACCATTCACTATTTGTGTGTACAACTTTAGATGCAGTTGGTGCTCATTAATTAGTTAGTTACTACTCTCTGCGTTTCATTTTACGTGGCCCTTGTATTAAATAACTACATATAGTAATACTAATAGTTTGTTAGATTAATTTCTAGTTTTTTAGATGCTATATAAGTAGCTATTCTGTTAGTTTGTTAGATTACTTACTAGCTTTGTAGATGCTATTGTACAGCTCATCTTTATGGCACATAACATATAAGCATTCCTTTGAAAAGCTTACAGTCCACAGTAGCACACTTTTTGTTAGAAAAAAAAAACAGGTAGCTAAGCAATTAGTAATAGCCATGATGTTATTGGACCTAATTCACAAATTTCTCAACTTAGTAGCTCCTCCATCTACCTTGTTTACTTTGTTGTTTTTGTTGCCACCTTATCAATTCATCAAGTACATATTGTCAATATTGAGCACAGCTTACAGTGAGGATGTTGCTGGCAAGGTTGTTGTCATTACTGGGGCTTCCTCAGGCATCGGCGAGGTTATATATTCACTTTACTTATTTTAGGCCTCTCCTTATCGTATTTTGATTGAATATAGAATTTAAGAAAAAATGTAAATTTTGAAACTTTTATGATCATTTGTTTAGTTATAGTTTAAGGTTAAATTGTTGCTGAATAAGGACAAATTATGAAACTGAGTAGGACATTTTTTATCTGGATTTGTTTGATGTTAGATGTTTTGATCATAATTCATAGTTAAAAAAAATAATCTTGATTTCACAGCATTTGGCCTATGTGTACGCGAGAAGAGGTGCATGCTTAACCATTGCAGCCAGAAGAGAGAAGAGTCTACGTGAAGTTAGCCGAAAGGGCACTTGATCTAGGCGCCCCGGATGTTTGTCATTCCAGCTGATATTTCAAAAGTTGAAGACTGTAGAAGGATTGTTGATAGAACCATAAGTCACTTTGGACGACATGAGATTTGGTTTAATTTGTTTGATTCTCCTACTTCTTGTTATGCTTTTGAAAGCTTTAATTATGTTAATTTTGACGATTTTTTGTTCTGTGTGTGAATTGCAGTGGATCATCTGGTTAATAATGCTGGAGTGACTGCAGTTGCTTTGTTTGAAGAAATAGAAGACATCACTAACTTTAGATCCGTCTGGTAATAATAATATATTCATGTAGGGATTATGTATGCGCACACAACATCCTCCTCAGACCTAATGTCATGTTGAAATATGCAGGACATCAACTTCTGGGGTTCAATTTACATGACAAAGTTTGCGATTCCCTACCTGAGACGTAGCGAAGGTAGAATCATTGTGCTTTCTTCTGCAGCATCCTGGATGCCTTCTCCAAGAATGAGTCTTTACGCTGTAAGTTCACCAACTTTGATGTTTCCTAATTTTAACCCCCTAATGAACAACTTTCATTTATTTATTTTTCCGTTATGATACCCATACATTTTATGTTATTATAGGCAATCAGAGCAGCGATGACACTGTTTTTTGAGGCGTTAAGGATTGAATTTGGACGGGACATCAAAATAACATTGGTCACACCTGGCTATGTTGAATCAGAAATGACACAAGGGAAATTCATAGACAAGACTGGCAAAGTAGATGTTGATCCTCAAATGAGGTATGTAAGTTCTCTTAACCAAATTAAACGAAATTTATTGAAACGCGATATTAGTATGTAATTTGGGGGATTTGATGAATAAATCAGGTTCAAGTGAGCATAATCCCTGTGGTGAAAGTAGAAGAATGTGCCAAGGCAATTGTGAATGGCGCTTGTCGCGGAGAGGTTGTGGAGTGGATTTTGAGGTTGTTGTGGCTTAGCAGTTCAGGAACGTCGCCAGAGGATGCTTTAAGCAAGAAAATATTGGAGTACACTGGTGTTAAATAAGTGTTGTACCCTGAAAATATTCGGGAGCTCAAATCTAAGATCAAGTGATGCTGGGGCTTGATATATATACTATACTATGTTGGTTGTTCATACTCGAGCTAGAATTCTTATGTCAGCTTGGTTGTTCAAAAGACTGTCTCTTTACCCCTTGCATCTTCATCTTTTCAAAAGCCCAAACCATTTGATCTGGATCTGCATTAGTCCTATTTCAGATTCTAAGCCTCTTCTATAAATACCTCTTCCTTTTTTTGTTTCTCCCCCATTTTCCATATTGTTGATTGAAAGAGAATAAGCGCTATCCATGAGTAAAGAGAGGGTTTGCTACAATATTTCTATTAAGAAATCTATAAGATATTTATAAAATCATCGATTGTGAACTCAGTTATTATTGTACGTTAACTTGAAATGATTGTAGGAATCCAAAGTACATCTCGGTCCTTTTAATCCCCTGCTCCTTGTGAGTTAAATTGGTGTTGTGACCATATTCATTCATTTTTGCATAAGAAAAGAGATACTCCACTTGTAGTAGATGGTTAGAGAATGGTAAGACTGTTTAACAGAGCAATTTTTCAGTCTTTATCAAACAAACCTCAGACTAGATTAATTTTTGATAGTATATACTATGATGCACCCTTTGCATGATCAAAGCTAAAGTATGGTTGGTTCATTTTCTCCGGGTTGGATATGTGAAGAGGAAATGCACAAGTGGTAAGACATGTCTATGACACAACTTCAAGTTATCGAGGACATGATCCTAGATAAAAGGATGTGGGATTTCACTGGATATGTTGTTGTTGGTGCCGCACACCCAAATTTAAGTCGTAGAAGAAAACTCAATTGGTTAAATATTTGAAGTATAATACCGCCGGTTAAATATTTGAACTATAATACCGTTGGTGAGAACTCGATTCACCACCCGGTAATCCTTCTCCCACTACATCAAAAATGATCTTAGCAGCAATTAATTAACGGCAATAGCTCAATTGCTGCTAAATATGTATTTTTAGCGGCATTAGCACTCTTTGTATATGTCTCTAAAGCCTTTAGCGACATGGATCTAATGACACTTAACTAATGCCGGTAAAGACTTTAGAACTCTTTATTAATGTGTCTATTTATTACTGCTAAAAGTTGTTTTTGTTGTAGTGTATTATCCTTCTTCTGCCCTTAATTTTGTTTTAGTATTTAAAAAAAAATACTTGAAGAAAATTAATTAAAAAGAGAAAAGAGAAGAAATTTCAGGAACACGAATAAATGATAATAATAATAATGATGATGATAATAATAATAATAATGAGGATAATAATAATAATTATAATTATAATAATGGCATTAATGGATGAGTCTAAATTTATGCAAATTTTCCTGCCATCAAACAAGGAAAAGAAGCAAAAACTTGAATTAAATGCCGTAGAAGAAAAGGACAGAAAAAGGTCGAAATTGGGGAAATTTTAGGAAAAAATAAATAAATGATATAATAACTAGGAATACATAAAGATTTATGTAATTTTTTCCGATTTTCTAGAAATAAATAAAGATTAAAATTCAAAAAATCAACAAAAAAAATAAACAGAAATATTCATCTATATGAAATACATCACATTACATCACCTTCCTCATTCTTAGAATTAGTTTAAATAAAAACAATACAAATATAAATACGTAGATCGTAAGCTAAAACTCATAAGTTTATCATATCCATATTTTACTTTTGGCTTACTTTTGCCTGAAAATAGGTGCTTAAAAGTTAAAACAATTTTTGTCTTTCCTAAGCACCCAAAAAATACAAAAAAGTTTAAAAGTCAAAAACTATTAAAAATAAGTTAATCTAAACACTGGTTAAATATTATGATTTCTTAATGTGGAATATATCATCACAAGACCACAACATTTTATTTTTTGCTATAAATAGGCATGAAAACTCATCAATTATGCATCACTTCATCATAAGAAAAATTAAAAAAAAAAAAAAACGTAGTCCACTAGTAATTAAGAAATGGAAGGTAAGGGATTAAGGAAGCATAGTGGAATTATGCTAATGATGGTGATTATGGCCTTAATCATTTGTGATCCAATTAAGGTAGAGAGTGCAGTTGGAATTGATATACATCCATGTACACTGCCTGCATGTATAGCAGCATGTCAGAAACTGTTGAAGGATAAATATAAAAGTGCGACATGTGCAACGGGGCCTAAAGGAAAATATTGTATATGTTTGGGATAATGAACTATATGTTATAATTATATATAAGTACTTTATTATAAAATTATAAAATTCACTTTAATGAAGGAATGTTGGGTTTCTGTACTGTACTAGTTGGAATCTCATCAATGAAGTAATGTTGTTCGCAATTCTCCGTTATTTATAATGATACAAAACTTAGTTAATTAGAAATCGGAATATTTATTCTTGTATGAATTTGACAAGAAGTCTAGTATTAATCAAATACTATCAATTTTTTAACAACGTTATGATAGTTTTCTCCTACCCGATAAATATGTTTTTGTGTGATTATTGAACTAATTAATTAAGACCTCATAAATATGTGATTGAATATATGGCTATTTAAATTAGTAAGAATTGGTGTTTATACGCCAGTTTTTGTGCGAGTTTTTATTTTGAGTTAACTCATAAAATTTCTCCTTTAGTCCAAAATTAAACCAGAAAGAAACATTAATTATTATTTTTCCACTCAATTACTTCTCTCTAAGAAGATATATGGTCATTAATTTTATCATTTAAGGAAGAGTTATATAAGAGTAGTTTAGTCAAATAAATTTCTTATAATTAATGTTATTGACTTAATTTTTAATGAAATATATATATATTTTGAAAATGTGTGATCATGTAAAACATATACTCTATCATTTATTTTCTATAAATCACCTTATGAATAAAATGAAAAAATTTAAAATTAAATTATTTGAAAATATAAAAATTATATTGTCAACTCATCGAATAATTAACACCTATATTTTTTTAGAAACTCCTACCTTTTTTTGATTTTATGGTGACTCGAACCCATTCTTATACTTTTGTAAACCCAAAAGATACATTTTTTTTCTTTCTATTAAGCTAGTCGTACGTATCTTTTGTGGCCATAATCAAGAAAGTAATCACCTGAATCTTAGATTAGGAACACTATTTAATCTAATATTCCTTTTCCAAATTTGCAAAAGAGAGACAAAAACAGAAATTGCTATTTATTCACTAGTTGTGTATGTATACGATTGGATAGTTTGCTAAACCTAATTAACAAATTAAAACACAATTTTAATGTTGTCCAAAGGTCACTTTAATCTCCAATCAGCTACCCAAAAAAACAAATCAAGTAGGACTACATAGGAATCGTCAAAACGTTGATTCCTTATTGGACACAAATTATATTAACATTAGAAATGATACATTCCTAGTGGAATGTGATACATCATATCTTTAATTTATTTTTGTTTAATACTAAGATACGAATACAGTACTATGGGCTGCATTTAAATATTGGGTTGCCTACTTGACGGGAAATCATCGGACTACAAAAAATTTACTATAAATAGACGTGAAAAATTCGTTCATACGTAGAACTTAATAAAGGGAAGATTTAAAATTAATTAATGGAAGTTAAGGCAATGAAGAAGAGTAGTGGAGTTATGCTAATGATGGTGATTATGGTGTTAATTATTTGTGATCCAATTAAAGTATTTATATAAATCTAGTCTAGTTTGGTAAGTAATTATAATCAGAAAATATTAGTCCAAGAATATTTATATATAAGTTAGGCAAACATTATGGGAGTGAGAATGGAATGGTGTGGGGGGTAGGGTGTGGTGAAGGTACGTAGAGATGGGGGGTGGGAAGCAGGAGTAATGTGGATATAATCTCATGAAATGTTATTTATAAAACCTTTTTTTTTATCCCAGGAACTCTAACCTTTTTTGCTTTCGTGATGATTAATCGAACGTTTTTATTTTTTATAATTATCAATATGAGACTTTGTTCACACCCCTCGATACATCTTTTCCCCTTCTCCTACCCCACTTCAACTAACTTTTTAAAATACATCACCTAATAACTTTTTAAATGAAACACAATTTCATTTGTTTGTGTGTGGGCAATATGAGGTCAACAAAAATATTGTGACATTTAATTGTGCTGACCACAACAAACAACAAAATAACACCTGCATCCAACCACATTTTTTCTTACTTAAATTTCTCAAAGATACGTTTTTTTCCTTTTAAGAATTTCCAAATCTCTTGTTGTTCCTCCAACCATAAAAAAGAGTGGTGCTCCATTTCATTTCCAAATCTGAAAACGAGGAGACATTTATATAATGAACTTTTTTTTCCCTTTTTAATCACTTTGATATGATTGGATTAATTAGAGTGCTAATGTATCATAGTACATAAAGCCTTTTCACCTAACCCCACTAATTAGGAATAATCGCCCAAATGTTTGTTCCTTATTGGACATAGCTTATAATTAATAACATAGGATGGAAATAAGGCTAGTGCGATGCATACTTCATAAATCTTTGTCCAGATGTCCCACATCAGTAGGTTGCTTTTTTTATAACGATTTTTATTTTTTTGTTAACAGATTATTGGTTCTTAACGGTTTGAGATTTTTTTAGCGGATTAACTGATAGCCCGATAATAAATTAAATAATTATATATATATATATATACCATTTTGTATATATATAAAGACCCTGACTAAGAGATTAATTTTCTACATTTATTTCTGGCTATCTCAAATTGTTGTTTATTCTACAACGTAAAAGTGTTTGCTTTTGAGCAAGAAGCAATTTGTGGACTCATGTGCATAGTTCATTTGGTTTGTCACCTTGTTTCTAAGTGATTTTCGATGATTTATTTTGTGTCAAATCTTAACGGTTAAACTGATAATCAAACCGGTAACTATTAATAACTAATAAGTCAATATCTTAATGGTTCTATAATGATTTAGCATGTATACAAATCAATAACCAATAAGTCAAATCAATAAATTTCAAAATCAATCCAAAACCGACCGATATGTAACTATAGGAAGAAAAACCTCATTCATGTGAAATAAAAAAAATAGAATTAGTTTTAAATCAATAAAATATACATATATAAATGTAAGACTAGATTACATTATAATGGGTTGGATTTAGTTAAACAGTATGATTTCTTAATGAGGAATATATATCATTGGACCACTACATCTTCTTCTCTCTTTTTTTCTTCTATAAATAGACATGAAAACTCACCTATTATGCATCAGTATTTCATAAGAAGAAAAAAAACAATTAGTAAGAAATGGAAAGTAAGGCATTAAAGAAGCAGAATGGAGTTATGCTAATGATGATTATTATGGTGTTAATTATTTGTGATCCAATAAAGGTGGAGTGTGCTTTTGGAATTGACATAAATCCATGTACACTTCCTGCATGTATAGCAGCATGCCAGAATATATTGAAGGAGAAATATCAAAGTGCGACATGTGCAACGGGGCCTAAAGGAAAATATTGTGTATGTTTAGGATGATGATATATCATATATATAATTATTAACTACCTTATTGTAAAATTAATAAGTGAATGAGGGCATGTATGTTGGGTTTCTGTACTTGTACAATTGTATAAGTTAGAATCGTATAAATGAAGTAATGTTTTTTTGTGATTCTCCGCTATTTTATTTTTTCTGTTGCGAGAAAATAAGTAAAAGTATCTCTATTTATAATAATACAAAACTTTTCTTTATAACAAGAAATCGATAAATCTATTTCTGGGTGATAAACCAAAATTAATTAACTAAGACCTCGTTAATGTGTGACAATTATCTTATCTTTGTTCGAAATGTTTGTAAAAATAGTGTTTTATAAGGCGTTTTTGGGGTGAGCTTTGGGGTGGGACACTGTAGTAAAAATGCATCGGGGCGATCTGTGGGGGTGAAAGTGTAAGTTTAGGCGTTGGACGAGTTTTTATTTTGGGACGTAAGCGCGGAAAATTTCTCCTAATTAATATTAAAATTGCTAAATAAGTCCTTAAATTAATATTCCCTCTGTTCCTTATTACTTGTCCACTTTTCCTTTTATAATTGTCCTTAATTACTTGTCAATTTTGACAAATCAAGAAAGGACAAAATATTTTTACCTATTATACCCTCAATTAATTACTTTGAAAAAGGTAGAACTTCTTGAAAATTTTAAGTTTTTAATTCATCCATTTCATAATTAATAGGAATAAAATGGTAAACTCACTATGTCAATAATTGCTTTCTTAATAGGTGTGTCAATTCAAAAGTAGACAAGTAACTAGGGACAAAGGGAGTACCAAATAAACACAAAATTTAACTTCTTATTGAATTTCAAGAAGTTAGGGGAAAAAAAGTCCATTTTACTCGTGAACTATTCAAAATGAATCAGTTTTACCTTACGTTATGTTTTTCATTCAAAAATATCCTTGTCGTTAAATTTTTTACTCAAATATGCTCTCCAACTAGCCACCCCGTTCCTTCAGGGACATCTGATAAAATTAGAACGATACAAAAAAAAAAATTGCATGACCTTGCGTAAGGATAATCGCGAAATGGTTCAAACTAGCCACCCCCGATATCGTAACATTCAGGCCATCAACAAAGTACCAAATAACACCTGCAATATTTCATCATATCCCATTTTTATACTTAAGATTAGCAACTCAAAAGATACATTTATTTCTTTTAAGCTAAGTCCGCATCTTTTGGGGCCATAATCAAGAAAGTAATCCCATGAATCTTATAGATTAATTAGTGCTCCATTAATTCATTTTCCAAATTTGCAAAAGAGAGACAAAAACAGAAATTTCCATTTATTCACTAGTTGTTTATATGATTGGACAGTTTGCTAAACCTAATATACAAATTAAAACACAATTATAATGTTGTCCAAGGGTCACTTTAATCACCAATCAGCTAACCCCCAAAACAGATCTAATTAGGAATCTCCAAAACGTTGATTCCTTATTGGACACAAATTATTATATTAAGTTATTAACATTAGCTAGTGGGATATCGATCATGATACTTCATATCTTAATTATTTTTGTTTAATTCTAACACAGGAATACAATATTATGAGCAGCATTTAAATATTGAGTTACCTACTTAATGGGAATCATCAGACTACTAAATTTTCCCTATAAATACACGTGAAAAATCATCCTTATTATATCCAGTGCTTATAAGGAAAGAAACTTAGAAATTAGTACTAGTACTTAATAAAGGCAATGAAGAAGAGTAGTGGATTTATGCTAATGATGGTGATTATGGTGTTAATTATTTGTAATCCAATTAAGGTGGAGAGTGCAATTGGGATTGACATAAATCCATGCACAGTTCCAGCATGTGTAGCTGCTTGCAAGAAAGTTTTGAAGGCCAATTACCAAAGTGCGACTTGTGCCACAGGACCTAAAGGAAAATATTGCATCTGCTTGGGATAATGATACTCTAAGCTGGCTAGTGTGTACTTCGTTTTATTTTATATAGCGAGGTAAGAAATAGTGTCGTATAAAATGAAACAAAGGAAGTAATATTTTGAATAAGGATCCTTCCGATTCACTTGGAAAGCAAGGAAGGAATAATGTTGTGTTTTATTTAGTGTGCTATTAGGCAAATCTATTACTAATATTATTGGGTTTTAGTCCAAGGACCTCTCTTCATCAGTGTAATCTAACCACTACTTCCAATAAATAAATAAATAAAAGTTGCTCAGCTTTGTTCTGAATGTAAGCAACAAGTACTTCTTCTCATTTCATCTTTTGTTGATCTGTTTGGTCCCTAGAAGAATATTCTTTATGAGAAGTGTTCTCCACAAGTATTAAGTAGTATGTAAATCTAGTCTTATTTGGTCGTAAGCAACAACAACATACCTAGTACAATGAGGATTGGAGAGAGTAGAATGTACACATACCTTACCACTATTTTGTGGAGGTAGAGAAGTTGTTTTTGAAAGACCCTCGCTCAAGGGAAGAGGAAAGAGATAGTGAAGAAAATATAGCAAGGAACAAGGAAACGGTGCAAAGTAATTAATGTGAAATGCTATAGTTAATAATGAAGTTTAGAAAAAGGAGAGCATTAGTTGCGTGGACTCTTCACTTTTGATGCCGCACCCGTGTCGAACTCTCCAAAAATGCACTACTTTTGGCGAATCCGACACGTACCCGTTGAAATTTTTGAAGAGTCCGAGCAACATAGAATTCAACTGACCAGCAAAAGTAAGCACCTTAAGTATAAACCAGGCCAGCACATATTGACAATCATATGTGAGTTTTCTCTACAACAACACTGTATATGCAATTCAAGAAACGTCAAGTTATATGCTGCTGGTGCTGCTTTGAGATTTAACCGAAGCATGATCCCTCCATCTAGATACCCCGGAACTAAATATCTTCTGCAAGATGTCCATTCTCTCCGTAACTAAAGACTCTTCTACATCCTTCATTTGGCCATGCTGCTTCTCCATCATCAGGTTCAGAGCTTCAACATGTTTCATTTTGCGTTTCAACTTCTTCACCTTCATAAAAGTAGAAAGAAAAATAAGCCAAGCCAGCCAAGGATATTGAGGGAAGAACTGAAGTACCATGAACTTTAGAAGCTAGAAATGAGAAGATGTACAGAAGCAGAGGATAATAAAGCAGAAGTATTAGACTTCTCCAAATATGATGGAAGCTCTTGGGTTCTTTTCCTGACCCTTCTATCATTTATTTTTGCTTTTTTCAAA
This sequence comes from Solanum piurae, assembly GCA_029582685.1. Taxonomy (NCBI): domain Eukaryota; kingdom Viridiplantae; phylum Streptophyta; class Magnoliopsida; order Solanales; family Solanaceae; genus Solanum; species Solanum piurae. The sequence goes on from JAJOOO010084033.1 coordinate 26,555, forward strand.
AAAACCTGTTCCATTTCTTTCCTTTCGCCCTGAAGTTTGTTCTAAGTTCACCATTAGTACAAGCGAAACCATAAACTCACCTGTGCTTCAACCAAAGTAGAAACCAGATATTCTATTTCTCTCTCTTCCTGATTGGCCAACAATTTGGCATGAGCAGCAGCAGCACCTATAGCAGTAGCAGTTGCGGCCCTCATACGTAAAGTTAGTGATATACTATTCCTCTGAGAGACTTCCACTTCTGTTTCTGCAAGACAATGGAATCACAAAGTTAATTAGTCCATGAAGATAGGGATGGCAATGAGGCAGGGCAGGGCAAACCCGCGAAGATACCAACCTGCCCCGCATATTTTTTTTTCTTTCTTAACTGAGTTTGACATTAAAAAGAATTGTCTTTTCACCATGTTGCAACAACAAAATGAAACATCTATTAATTTCATGCGACTCTATAACAATTAAATTGATTAATTTTGTTTGGAACTTTGCAGTGCAAGGCAGCTAAACCAAAAGTTTATCATCATTATGAAGAAAACTTCAAAGTTCTCAGGCAGATCATTTAAAAGTTCTTTCTGTTATCAATTAACAAACAGAAATCCTTGCTTAACAAAAATCCCACATTTTAATTGGTGAAACAAAAAGAATTATTTGACTCGTGCACAAATTGTTTCTTCTAAACTAATGGAAGTGCAAAACATATATTCTGTGATGGAGTTGAAATTTCTGCAATCCGGGGGGGGGGGGGGGGGGGGGGGGGGGGGGGGGGGGGGGGGGGGGGGGGGCCCACCCCCACAGAAAGGGGGGG
>JAJOOO010084035.1:0-17025 GCA_029582685.1 Solanum piurae
CCAGATAGCCAAAATCAAGAAAGATTCAATCTTTCTTCAAAAAAACTTAACCCCAGATAACCAAAACCAACAAAAGATTGAATCTTTTTTCAAAAAAAACTTAACCCCAGATAACCAAAATCTCAATCTTTCTTCAAGAGAACTAAATCCCAGATAGCCAAAAACAAAAAAGATTTAATAGTTGGTGTAATCTGAAAGTTGTTTCAAAAGGGGCTGAATTCCAAAGAAGGAGAAATGAAAAACAGCTGGTTTACACACAGTAACACACACTCAAAAACACATATATATGTTTGTATACATCTAGAGAGAGAGAGAGACACGGCACACACACGAAGAGATATGAACGGTTTGTTTGTAATGTTGTAATGAAACACAAGTGGATGGATGGTGGTCTTTTTTAGGCACAAAGATTTTGACCAAAATTGGTCCCCAAAAAAGGGTTTTTTATAAATAATTATGACAACTACAATATATATATATATATACCAATCTCAGAAGACGGGCAGTAGTCCGCGCGATCATCTTCAATCTAGCTTATTCATATCCAAAGTACAATTTTGAATCAAAATATTAACAAATTTTTATATAGCTTAATGAATGTATGGAATGACTTAATCCTTTTCACCCAAGCAAAGGGTCTGTCAAGATTCAATATGTATTGTTATTGAGCTCATGTGTCTAGCAGTTCTAATCGGGTATAGAGCTTCCTTCAGAAACACATTCACGGGCTTAGAACCACGACTGGCTAGACGGAGTCACTAAGACAAAGCCAATAACATGTTGTATTAAATCTGACTGTACCACCATCTCGGAACCAAGTCAAGAAACCATATATAAATTTATTTATATTTAAATAAAGTCTAGCTCTTTCATGGTCAATATAAAAGTGAAGTTAGATATCCGACATGATAGATTCTTGATATTTTAGAAATTTAAGTATGATTGTATTTATATAGTTATTTAATGGCAAGGATAGTGTTGAAGAAAATATATATATATTGAGCGGATGTATGGGATGTTTGTGACGATGCTTCAGAATTTTAATATGTTGTGTTTAAGATCAGAATGAAATTGCGAATCGGACATTATTATTTTGTTTTGATTTGTTAAAATGGATAAATAATAATAATAATTAGCATAAGAGATGAATAGAATACAAAAAAAGGAATAATAATAAAAATATTAATAAAATTAGAAGGTGAAGTTTGGTGATTTTTGTTCAATATATGGTAGTTGCCAATCACATTATCAAATGCTTAAAATGTATTCACAATCTGATTGGAGATTGAGATCATCCACATTAGAATTTTGAAATAATTTTAGAAGCTTTTTTTAAAAATAAATAAATTTAGAAGCTTTGAAAACGTGATTTTCAAGAGTTGATAAATAATGTTTATAGTATAAATTATTTGTTTTGGTTCATTCTATTTTTTATATGATAAATTGTGACGTAAACCTACAACGCGTAGTCCTTTTTATCATTTTGAAATACACTAATTTTTGAGAATCAACTTATCTCCAAAGTCTCATAAATTTTCTTTATCGGGAAATATTTGATCGGTCGAAAATTATGAGTCATAGCCCCAACTCCCAAGACATATCAACCAAGCTTATTCTTAATATATTTTAGAGTTGGACAAAGAAAAATCTTTTACGATCATGATAATCATGTGCATAAGTTCTAATCCTCGTTAATTTTGCAAAGTTCATATTAGCAAAATGAATATACTTTGACATACATAAGAAAGTTAAACGTTTTTGATTGACTTTTAAGACAATGAAAGAGAAGATAATCGATAGAGGGCTAATTTATCGAGTTACTTAAAAAGTTGTCCCGCACTTTTGTAACTATCCACCTATATTGATAGATATAACATAGGTGTAATTTAATTGTGTTATATTATTTTGTTAAAAAAATATGACAAAACAAGAAAACAAGACATGATTGTTTACAATAACAAAACAATATTAAAATAATCCAACTTTCTTTTATGATATTTATATTTATAATTATTCATTTGCCTTATTTTCCTCATGGTGTAGTATTTTGCGATGTGCTCAAGACAATATCAGAATAATATATTTGCTTTCCTTTTATACTATAATATAATTAGCCCATGGATCTGACGTCCGAAATACCCATATTTTTTTTTTCAAAAACCTTTATGAGGACCTCCGTAATGAGTTAAGGAACATTCACGTATACTCAAACCAAATTTTTAACACTCATTTCAGCATTTACAAGCACTTTTGTTAAGAATCGCCAAATTCCTCGATTTTTCGTTTGTAATAGCCCATGGATCCGGCACCCGGGGAACCCTTTTTTTTTTTCTCAAAAAACTTTATAAGGACCTCTGTAATGAGTTGGGAAACCTTCACGTATACTCACACCATTTCTTTAAAGTCCATTTCCGCATTTACAACCCTTTTTAAAAATCGCCCAAATTTCCAATTTTTCGTGTGTTAGCCCATAGATCTGACGCCCGGAGCACCCAAAATATTTTCTCAAAAAACTTTATAAGGATCTCCGTAGTGAGTTGGGGAACCTTCACTATACTCACACCATTTTTTAATGCTCATTTCCTCATTTACAAGTCTTTTTTTTGAAGAATCGCCCAAATTCCCCAATTTTTCATGTGTAAATGCCCATTGAACTGGCGCCCGGAGAACCCAATTTTTTTTTTCTCAAAAAAACTGTATGAGGACCTCCGTAATGAGTTAGAGAAACTTCACGTATACTCATACCATTTTTTTAACGCCCATTTTCGCATTTACAAGCCCTTTATTAAAAATCACCCAAATTCCCCAATTTTTCCTGTGTATTAGCCCATGGATCTGGCGCCCTGAGCACCCAAAAACTTTATGAGGATCTCTGTAATGAGTTGGGGAACCTTCAAGTATACTCACACCATTTTTTAACACCCATTTCCGCATTTACAAGCCCTTTTTCAAGAATCTCCCAAATTCCCAATTTTTCGTGTTTATTAGCCCATGAACCTGGCGCCCAGAGCACCCAAAAACTTTTCTCAATAAACTTTATGAGGACCTCCGTAATAAGTTGGGGAACCTTCACGTATATTCACACCATTTTTTTAAGGTGCATTTTCGCATTTACAAGCCCTTTTTAAAAATCGCCCAAATTCTCAGATTTTTCGTGTGTATTAGCTAATGGATCTGGCGTCCGAAAAACCCAAAAACAATTTCTCAAATTTTTTTATGAGGACCTCCATAATGAGTTCGGGGAACCTTCACGTAAACTCACACCATTTTTAACGCCAATTTCCGCATTTACAAGCCCTTTTAAAAAAATTGCCCAAATTCCCAAATTTTTCGTGTGTATTAGCCCAAGGATTTGGCACCCGTAGCACCCAAAAAAAAATTCTCAAAAAACTTTATGAGGACCCGTAATGAGTTGGGGAACCTTAACGTATACTCACACCATTTTCCGCATTTACAAACCCATTTTTAAAAATAGTTTAAATTCCCTAATTTTTCATGTATCTGGCGCCTAGAGAACCCAATTTTTTTTCTTAAAAAACATTATGAGGACCTCCTTAATGAGTTGGGAAACATTCACAAATACTCACACCATTTTTTAACGCCCATTTTCACATTTACAATCCCTTTTTTTAAGAATCACCCAAAATCCTCGATTTTTCGTGTGTATTAATTAGCCCACGGATCTGGAGCCCGGAGCACCCCAAAAAAATTTCTCAAAAAAATTTATGTGGACCTCTGTAATGAGTTGGAGAACCTTCACGTATACTCACACCTTTTTTTTAATAATTATTTCCGCATTTATAAGCCTTTTTTTAATAATTGCCCAAATTCCCCCATTTTTTGTGATGCCCATGGATCTGGTGCCCGGAGCACCCAAATATTTTTTCTCAAAAAAATTTATGAGGACCTGCGTAGTGAGTTGGGGAACCTTCACGTACACTTACACCATTTTTAACGCCCATTTTCGCAGTTACAAGCCTTATTTTAAGAATTTCCAAAATTTCCTGATTTTTCGTGTGTATTAGCCCATGAATCTAGCGCTCAGAGCACCTAAAAAAAATTATGAGGACCTCCGTAATGATTGGTGAACCTTCACGTATACTTACACCATTTTTTTAACCCCCATTTTCGCATTTACAATCCCTTTCTTAAGAATCGCCCAAGGTTCTCCAATTTTTCGTATGTATTAGCCATGAATTTGGCGCTCGGAGCACCCTTAATATTTTTCTCAAAACACTTCATGAGGACCTACTTAATGAGTTGGGGAACATTCATGCATACTCACACCAATTTTAACGCCTATTTACGCATTTACAATCCCTTTTCTGAAATCGCCCAAATTCCCCAATTTTTTGTGTGTTAATATTAGCCCATGAAATTAGCTCCTAAAGCACCCACTTTTTTTTCTCAAAAAACATTATGAGGACCTCCGTAAAGAGTTGGGGAACCTTCAGGTATACTCACACAATTTTTAATGCATATTTCCGCATTTACAAGCCCTTTTTTAAAAATTGCTGAAATTTCCCGATTTTTCGTGTATATTAGCCCATCGATCTAGCTCCCAGAGCATCCAAAAAAATTTCTCAAAAAACTTTATGAGGACTCCGTAATAAATTGGGAACCTTCACATATACTCACACATTTTTTTAATGTCCATTTCCGCATTTACAATCCCCTTTTTTAAGAATCGTCACATTTCTCAATTTTTCGTATGTATTATCCCATAGATCTGGCGCCCGGAGCACCCAATTTTTTTTTCTCAAAAACTTTATAAGGACCTCCGTAGTGAGTTGGGGAACCTTCACGTATACTCACTTCCGCATTTACAAGCCCTTTTTTTTAAAATCGCCCAAATTCCTCGATTTTTCGTTTGTATATTAGACCATGGAGCTGGCGCCCGGAGCACCCAAATATTTTTTATCAAAAAACTTATGAGGACCTCCGTAATGAGTTGCGGAACCTTCACGTATACTCACACCATTTTTAACGCCCATTTTCGCATTTACAAGCCATTTTTAAAGAATCGCCCAAATTCTTGATTTTTTGTGAGTATTAGTCCATGGATCTGGCGCCTAGAACACCTAAAATTGTTTTCTCAAAAACCTTATGAGGACCTTCGTAATGAGTTAGGGAATCTTTACATATACTCACATCATTTTTTTGACATCCATTTCCGCATTTACTTGCCCCTTTATAAGAATCGCATAAATTTCTTAATTTTTCGTGAGTATTAGCCTATGGATCTGGCGCCCGGAGCACCAAAATGTTTTTCTTAAAAACCATTATGAGGATCTCCGTTATGAGTTTGGGAACCTTCATGTATACTCACACCATTTGTTTTACCCCAATTTCCTCATTAACAAGCCCCTTTTAAAGAATCGCCCGAATTCACCTATTTTGTGTGTGTATTAGCCCATGCATCTGGCACCCAGAGCACTCAAAACATTATTCTAATTTTTTTTTATAAGGACCTCCGTATTGAGTTGGGAAACCTTCACGTATACTCAAACTATTTTTTTTATGCCCATTTCTGCATTTACAATCCCCTTTTAAAGAATCGCCCAACTTCCTTGATTTTTCGTGTGTATTAGCCCATTGAGCTAGCGTCCGGAGCACCCAATTTTTTTTTCTCAAAAACTTTATGTGGACCTTCGTAATGAGTTGGGGAAACTTCATGTATACTCACACCATTTTTTTTACACCCATTTCTACATTTACAAGCCCTTTTTTAAGAATCACCAAATTCCCCAATTTTTTGTGTATATTAATTTATGGATCTGGCTCCCAGAGAACCCAAATTTTTTTCTCAAAAAACTTTTTGAAGATCTCCGTAATGAGTTGGGGAACCGTCACGTATACTCACACCATTTTTTAATGAATATTTCTGCATTTTCAAGCCTATTTTTAAGAATCGCCCAAATTCCCAAATTTTTCTTGTATATTATCCCATTTATCTAGAGCCTGGAGCACCCAACATTATTTTCGAAATAATTTATGAGGACCTCCGTAATGAGTTGGGGAACCTTCACGTATACTCACACCATTTTTTTGACGCTCATTTCCACATTTACAATCATTTTTTTAAGAATCGCCCAAATTTCCAAAAAAATTCGTTTGTATTAGCCCATGGATATGGCGCTTGGAGCACCAATTTTTTTTTTCACAAAAAACTTTATTAGGACCTAAGTATTGAGTTAGCGAACGTTCACGTATACTCACACCATTTTTTTTACTCTCATTTCTGCTTTTACAACCCCTTTATAAGAATCGCCCAAAATTCCCGATTTTTTGTGTGTTAGCCCATTGATCTTGCTCCCGGAGCACACAATTTTTTTTTCTCAAAAAACTTGATAAGGACCTCCGTATTGAGTTGGGGAACCTTCACATATACGCACACCATTTGTTTGACGCCTATTTCCGCATTTACAAACCCTTTTTTAAGAATCAGTCAAACTCCCCAATTTTTCGTGTGGAATTAGCCTATGGATCTGGCACCCGGAGCACTCAATATTTTTTTCTCAAAAAACTTTATGAGGACATTCGTAATGAGTTGGGGAACCTTTACGTATACTGTCACTCCCCGAGCCTACACCCTGTGCGGGATTGGCACTCGAAGACCATTGGCCCAAGAGAACCCTTGGTCTGACTTACTAATTCAGCAAAAGACTTAACTCATCACATAAACATTTATGAAGAAACTAGAATGTCATAAAGGAACATTCAACTGGCCATTTAGGCAAACTCAAGTTTTTAACATAAGAAATGAAAAGTAAAAACAACTGAAATAACTAATTGACTGTCTGTCTATGAAGCCTCTAAAACAACTAAGATGGATGTTGGGACAACCCTATAATATCCTAATGAATTAACTAGAAAGCAATGAAAATAGATCCTCCGGAATGTAAGGAGGCTCACCGACTGACTCTGAACTGCTCACTGGATCAACGGTGCGCTGGAATGCCGATCCTAGTTACCTATGTCTGCATCATAAGACGATGCAGGCCAACTGACATCAGTACATTGAATGTACGAGTATGCGAGTTGGAATGCTAAAACAACATAGACTTGAAAGGAAATCTGAAAGAAACACTTACCTGGCTCTTTTCAACTCATGAATACTTAACTGAACTCATTTCAATATGAAGCAGTTTAAAGCAAGTGCAATATAAAGAAAAGTTGTTTAAAAACATGATGTCAACTCTGTGTATCTACAAGGATACAACATAACTCTGAAATGTATGTAAAAATACAATAAACTTATATATATATATATAAATACAATAACTTATGTGGGAGTTTCTCTACCGACAACCATCACATAAGAGCTATAGTGATGATACATAGATCTACCTCACGCTGCCGGCGCATCCTACACCCGGCCAAAGGTATAGGACCTGAACTACTAAGTGGATCCACTAGTCTATTGTGAAAAAGGTTCATCTAAAAAGTATGACCCTTTTCTATCCATGGTGGCTACATGGTTTATGGGGTCTGTGAGTTATCTGAACTCTCCCCCATATCGGTGCTCAATACTACTCCCAAAAATATACTAGCTCTTTATGTTTTAAAAACATACTTCTTTCTGTGATTTGAGATTAGTGCTCAAAAACTTAGATCAAAGGCTATCTTGGAAATCTCAGTTTCCCTTCTTGCTTCATTTAGAAAGCTATTACTCTTTTCTGAAAACTAGCCCAAGTCTCTTTGGAAATCTCAGTTTCCGTTCTTATTAAAATGTGAAAACATTTTTATATCTCTTTGGGAATACATAGTCCCCGTATACTTCTTTGAAGAGAAGATCTTTAACTTTACTTCTTTACTGAACTCAAAACTTAAGTCTTAAAACAAAGTTAAAATATTTGTGAAAGACTTTTGAAAACTTTAAGAACTTATCTTAACTTGACTCTTGACTTCTCCTGACTTTGACCCTAACTACTCTTGACTTGACTCTTAACTGATCCTTAAATTGAATTATGGATTCAAGGGTTTTGATTTGTGATTGGAAAGTTCTCATGTTGTTTAGGAATGATTCTAGATAGCTAAACATGAGAAAAAATCAAAAATCAATATTTGAAGGTGGATTCGCGATGCGGAGACATATTTAAATATTGGTTGCGAAAATGACTTTTGAGGCAGAAGACTCTGTGACAACTCCGTGATGCGAAACAGAAATTCCCAAATCTGGGAACCCTTTCCGCGACGCGCCATAACCCTAGAATTTCGTCCGACGAAATTTCTTCTTCGTTTCCGAACCCCGATTCGCCTAAATTCGATTCTTTTTCTCATATTACTTTTAGATACCGATACCCAGAAAATGTATCTAAGAACCTAACTTGAAATGACTCCAAGATGCGACATAACGAATTCATAAACTTCCCAACTCAGTCAAATTCAAGAACAACATCAAAACAAGAATAAGTATTCAAGAACTTTCAATTTTCAAACTCTTTTAGAACGAATCCATGCTGAAATAAATATGTTTGGTATGTGAGAGAACGATCTCAACGTTATGGAAGCCTCACATACCTGGTAGAAGCAAATCCATGGCGAAACACCAACTTTCTTGATCGATCTTGAAGAATTTGCCCTTTTCTCCTTCTTCTTTTCTCTTCTCTTCTCCTTTCTCCTTAGCCCTAGTGTGAAATCCAAATTCTAAAACTGTCTAAAATATGATTAGACCCATATTAAACTTCTAAAAATGGATTAAAATAATAGGGCAATGAAAAGACTAAAATACCCCTTAAAATTCCGGATTGGACATTTCCTTGATCCAATAGCCCAACTTTCAAAGGGCATAACTCACTCATACAAACTCGGAATCGCGCAAACTTGACGGCATTGGAAAGATCATTCCAAGAGCTTTCCAATAATATCTGGAACTACACCTAAATCATCATGAGCTAGTAGTTATGGTCGTTTGAAGTTGACCAAAACTCACTTTAACTTACTTAAAAATTTCCAGATTTCCTCCTTTCCAAAAGCAATTATTTCCAGATTTTACACTTCTTACTAGTTGCGAGATGTTACATATACTCACATCATTTTTTTTATGCTTATTTCCTCATTTACAAGCCCTTTTTAAAGAATCGTCAGAATTCCTCAATTTTTTGTGTGTATTAGCCAATAGATCTGGCGCCGTGAGCACCAAAAAACTTTTTCTCAAAATACTTTATGCGGACCTCCGTAATGAGTTAGGGAACTTTGACATATACTCGCACCATTTTTTTTTACGCCCATTTCCGCATTTATAAGCCCTTTAAGAACCCCCCAAACTCTCCAATTTTTCATGTGTATTAGCCCATTGATCTGGCCCGGAGCACCTAAAATTATTTTCTCAAAAAACTTTATGTAGACCTCCGTAATGAGTTGCGAAACGTTGATGTATACTCACACCATTTTTTTACGCCAATTTCCGCATTAACATGCCCTTTTTTAAGAATCACCCAAATTCTCCTATTTTTCGTGTGTATTAGCCCATGGATCTGGCTCTCGAAGACCCCAAAATTTTGTTCTCAAAAATCTTTATGAGGACCTCCGTAATGAGTTGGAAAACCTTCACGTATACTCACACCATTTTTTTGATGCTCATTTCCGCATGTACAAGCCTCTTTTAAAGAATCGCCCAAATTTCCCGATTTTTTGTGTGTATTAATTAGCCCATTTATCTGGCGGTCGGAGCACCTAATTTTTTTTTCTCGAAAAGCTTTATTAGGACCTCCGTAATGAGTTGGGGAACCTTCACGTATACTCACACCATTTTTTTTACACCCATTTCCGCATTCACAATCCCCATTTTAAGAAAAACCCAATTTTTTTGATTTCTCGTGTGTATTAGCCATGGATCTAGCGCCCGGAGCACTCAATATTTTTTTCTCAAAAAGCTTTATGAGGATCTTTGTAATGAGTTGGGGAACCTTCACGTATACTCACACCATTTTTTACGCTCATTTCCACATTTACAAGCCCCTTTTTAAGAATCGCCCAAATTCTGTGATTTTTCGTATGTATTAACCCATGGATCTGGCGCCCGAAGCACCCTTAATATTTTTCTCAAAAAACTTTATGAGTACCTCCGTAATTAGTTGGGGAATCTTCACGTATACTCACACCATTTTGTTTCACAGCCATTTCCGCATTTACATGCACCTTTTTAAGAATCGTCCAAATTCTTTGATTTTGCGCGTGTATTAGCCCATGGATCTGGCAGCCAGAGAACCTAAAAAAAATTTCTCAAATTTTTTTATGAAGACCTTCGTAATGAGTATGGAAACCTTTACGTATACTCACACCATTTTTTGACATTCATTTCTGCATGTACAAGCCCAATTTTAAGCATCTCCCAAATTCCCCAATTTTTCGTCTGTATTAGCCATGGATCTGGCGCCAGAAGACCCCAAATTAGTTTCTCAAAAAGCTTTATAAGGATCTTCGTAATGATTTGGGGAACCTTCACGAATACTCACACAATTTTTTAACCTTTATTTCTGCATTTACAAGCCTCTTTTAAAGAATCGCCCAAATTCCTAAATTTTTCGTCACATTAGCCCATGGATCTAGCGCTCGGAGAACCAAAAAAAAAAATCGCAAATTTTTTTACTAGGACCTTCGTAATGAGTTGGGTAACCTTCATGTATACTCACATAATTTTTTTACTCACATTTCTGCATTTACAATCCTCTATTTAAGAATCGCCCAAATTCCCTGATTTTGTGTGTGTATATTAGCCCATGGATCTGGTGCCCGGAGCACCCAATTTTTTTATCTTCGAAAAACGTTATGAGGATCTATGTAATGAGTTGGGGAACCTTCACGTATACTCACACCATTTTTTTTACGCTCATTTCCACATTTACAAGCCCATTTTTAAGAATCGCCCAAATTCCCAAATTTTTCATGATTATTAGTCCATGGATCTGGTGCCCGGAGCACCAAAAATGTTTTTCTCAAAAAACTTTATGAGTATCTCCGTAATGAGTTAGAGAACCTTCACGTATACTCACACCATTTTTTTTATGCTCGTTTCCGCATTTACAAGCCCCTTTTTTAAGAATGACCCAAATTTTTTCTAATGGATCCGCAATTACATTAAAGTTCCCCCTACTAGCCACGGGAAGTTAATGCAAGTCGATAGGTCCTTCAATCATCGAGTACACTATCGACTTCCCACACTTATCATGACAACATCACCGATCTTTGGCGCGTATGGGGGGCCCTATCATACACATGCACCACCAGAGTTTTCATAAGAACTCTGGGGCGAGGGCCAAGGTGAACCCGGATTAACGATGAGAAGCGGTCAAATCAGTAGCAAAGGCACCAGGACGGACGGTAGCCCATGGATGTGGCGCTCGGAGCACCGGAAAAAAATTCGCATTTTTTTTAATTAGAACCTCCTTAATGAGTTGGGGAACCTTCATGTATACTCACATCATTTTTGTTACTTACATTTCAGCATTTACAAGCCTCTTTTTAAGAATCACCCAAATTCCCCTATTTTGTGTGTGTATTAGCCCATGGATCTAGTGACCGTAACACCCAAAAAAGAAATCTCAAAAAACTTTATGATGATCTCCATAATTAGTTGGTGAACCTTCACGTATACTCACACTATTTTTTTACGCCCATTTCCGCATTTACAAGCCTTTTTAAGAATCGCCCAAATTCCAAGATTTTTCGTGTGTATTAGCCCTTGGATCTGGCGCCCAGAGCACCCAAAATTATTTTTTTCTCAAAATAGTTTATAACGACCTCCGTAATGAATTGGGGAACATTCACGTATACTCACACCATTATTTGTTGTCTATTTCCGCATTTACAAACTCCTTTTTAAGAATCACCCAAATTCACCTGATTTGTATTGTGTTAATTAGCCCATGTAATTGGATCCCGGAGCACCAAAATTTTTTTTATCAAAAAACTTTATGAATACCTCTGTACTGAGTTGGGAACCTTCACGTATATTTACACCATTTTTTACGCCCATTTCCGCATTTAGAAGTCCATTTTTATGAATCGCCAAAATTCCACGATTTTTCGTTTGTATTAGCACATGGATCTGGCGCCCGGAGCACCCAAATGTTTTTTTTGTCAAAAGACTTTATGAGGACCTTCGTAATGAGTTGACGAACCTTCACGTATAATCACTCTATTTTTTATGACATTTCCATATTTATAAGCTCTTTTTAATAATCGACCGAATTCCCTAATATTTAGTATGTATTAACCCATGGATCTGGCATCCGAAGCACCTAAAATATTTTCTCAAAAAACTTTATCATGACCTCCGTAATGAGTTGGGGAACCTTCTCGTATACTCACGCCATTTTTTATGCCAGTTCCACATTTACAATCCCTTTTTTAAGAATCGCCCAAATTCCCCTATTTTTCATGTGTATAAGCCCATGGATCTGGCTCCTGGAGAACCCAAATTGTATTTTCTCAAAAAAGTGTATGAAGGCCTCCGTAATGACTTGGGGAACCTTCATGTATACTCACTATTTCTTTGACGTCCATTTCCGCATTTACAAGCCTTTTTTTATAAATTGCCCAAATTTACTGATTTTTTGTATTTATTAGCCCATTGATTTAGCGCACGGAGCACCCATATTTTTTTTATCAAAAAACTTTATGAGGACCTCCGTAATGTGTTGGAGAACCTTCACGTATACTCACACCATTTTTTTACGTCCATTTCCGCATTCACAATTCCCTTTTTAAGAATCACCCAAATTCCCCAGTTTTTCGTGTGTATTAGCTCATGAATTTGACTCCCGGAGCACCCAATTTTTTTTTCTCAAAAAATATTTTGACGACCTCCGTAATGAATTCAGGAGCCTTCATGTATACTCACATCATTTGTTTGACGCCCATTTCTGAGAATCACCTAAATTCCCCATTTTTTGTTTGTTAATATTAACCCATAGATCTGGCCCCCAGAGAACCCAAAAAATTTATCTCAAAAAACTGTATGAGGACCTCCGTACTGAGTTCGAGAACCTTCACGTATACGCAGACTATTTTTTTGACGCCTATTTCCGCATTTACAAGCCCCTATTTAAGAATCGTTCAAATTTCCCTATTTTTCGTGTGTATTAGCTATGGATCTGGCCTCCAGAAATTTATGAGGGCCTCTGTAATGAGGTTAAGAAACTTCACGTCTACTCACCCCCTTTTTTTTACGTCTATTTTCGCATTTAAAAGCCCTTTTGTAAGAATTGCCCAAATTTACCAATTTTTTGTGTGTATTAGCCCATGGATATGGCACCAAAGCACCCAATTTATTTCCTCAAAAATCTTTATGAGGACCTCCGTAATGAGTTGTGGAACCTTCACGTATATTCACACCATTTTTTAACGTATATTTCAGCATTTATAAGTCCCTTTTTAAAAATCGCTTAAAGTCCCTGATTTTTCGTGTATATTATCCCATAGATCTAGGCCCGAACACCCAAAAAATTTATGAGAACCTTCATATTAGGTTGGAGAACCTTCACGTATACTCAAATAATTTTTTTGACACCCATTTCTGTATTTACAAGCCTTTTTTTTAGAATCACCCAAATTCCCCGATTTTTTTGTGTGTTTTGGATCTAGCGCCAGGAGAACCCAAATTTTTTTTCCCAAATTTTTTTTCCAGACATCTGTAATGAGTTGGGGAACCTTCATGTATACTCACTATATTTTTTTGATTTCCATTTCCGCATATATAATCCTTTTTTTAAGAATCACTAAAATTCCCCAATTTTTCGTATGTATTAGTCCATTGATCTAGCGCTTGGAGCACCAATAAACTTTTTTCTCAAAAAACTTTATGAGAACCTTCGTAATGAGTTGGGGTACCTTCACGTGTACACATATCAGTTTTTTTATACCCATTTCCGCATTTACAAGCCCCTTTTTAAGAATCGCCTAAATACCCTGATTTTTCGTGTACTAGCCCATGGATATGGCGCCTGGAGCATCAAAAATTGTTTTCTAAAAAAAATTATAAAGACCTCCGTAACGAGTTGGGGAACCTTCACGTATGCTCACTCCATTTTTTTGAAGCCCATTTCCGCATTTACAATCCCCTTTTACAGAATCACCCAATTTCCCCAATTTATCGTGTGTATTAGCCCATTGATCAGGCGCTCGGAGCACCCAATTTTTTTTTCTCAAATAACTTTATGAGGACCTTCGTAATGAGTTGAGGAACCTTCACATATACTTAAACCATTTTTTTATGACACCAATTTTCGTATTTACAAACCCCTTTTTAAAAATAGCCCAAATTTTCTAATTTTTCGTGTATATTAGCCCATAGATTTAACGCCCAAAGCATCCCATTTTTTTTATCAAAAAAGTTTATGAGGACTTCGTAATGAGTTGGGGAACCTTTATGTATACCCACACTATTTTTTTACGCCCATTTCCACATTTCCAATCCCCTTTTTAAGATTCGTCCAAATTCTCTAATTTTTCGTATGTGCCCATGGATCTGGCGCCTAGAGGACCCACATTTTTTTCTCAAAAAATATCATAAGGACCTCCGTAATGAGTTGGGGAACCTACACGTATACTCACGCCATTTTTTACGCCCATTTTTACATTTACAATCCCTTTTTAAAGAATCGCTCGAATTCCCCAATTTTTCGTGTGTATTAGCCCATGGATCTGGCATCCGGGGCACCAAAAACAATTTTCTGGATTTTTTTTATAAGGACTTCCGTAATGAGTTGAGGAGCCTTCACGTATACTCACATCATTTTTTTTACGCCTATTTCCGCATTTACAAGTCCCTTTTCAAGAATCGCCCAAATTCTCTGATTTTTCGTGTGTATTAGCCCATGAATCTGGCACCCCGAGCAACAAAAATTAAAAACTTTATGAGGACCTCTATAATGAGTTGGGGAACCTTCACGTATACTCACATATCGTGTGTATTACCTTATGGATCTGGCACCTGGAGCACCCAAAACATTATTCTAATTTTTTTATGAGGACCTCCGTAATGAGTTGGGAAACCTTCATGTATACTCATATCATTTTTTTGACGCCCATTTCCGCATTTAGAAGCCCCTTTTAAAGAATCTCACAAATTACCTGATTTTTCGTGTGTATTAGCCCATGGATTTGGCACCCGAAGCACCTTAAATTTTTTTCTCAAAAAACTTTATGATGACCTCTGTACTGAGTTGGGGAACCTTCACGTATACTCACACCAGTTTTTGGATGCCCATTTCCGCATTTAGAAGACTCCTTTGTTGAATCACCAAAATTCCCTAATATTTCGTGTGTATTAGCCCATGGATCGGGCGCCCGGAGTACCTTAATGTTTTTTCTCAAAAACCTTTATGAGGACCTCCGTAATGAGTTGGGGAACCTTCATGCATACTCACTCAATTTATTTGACGCCCATTTCCATATTTACAAGCTCTTTTTAAGAATCGCCCAAATTCTCCAATGTTTAATGTGTATTATCCCATGGATCTAGCGCCCGGAGCACCTAAAATATTTTCTCAATTTTTTTTATGATTATCGTTGTAATGAGTTGGGGAACCTTCACGTATACTAACACTATTTTGTTTGACGCCGAGTTCCACATTTACAAGCCCATTTTTAAGAATCGCCCAAATTCCCTTATTTTTCGTGTACATTAGCCCATAGATCTGGCGCCCGGAGCACCCAATTTTTTTTCCAAATAAGTTTATGAATACCTCCGTAATTAATTGGGGAACCTTCACATATACTCACACTATTTTTTTGACGCCTATTTCCGCATTTACAATCCCCTTTTTAAGAATCGCCTAAAATTCCCAATTTTTCATGTATATTATTAGCCCATGGATCTGGCACCCGGAGCACCTAAATTTTTTTTCTCAAAAAGCATTATGTTGACCTCTGTAATGAGTAGGGAAACCTTCACATGTACTCACAACATTTTTTTGACTCCCATTTTTCACATTTACAAGGCCCTTTTTAAGAATCGCTCAAATTCAATGATTTTTAGTGTTTATTAGCCATTGATCTGATGCTCGTTTTTTTATTAAAAAACTTTATGAGGACGTTCGTAATATGTGGGGGGGCCTTCACGTATACTCACATTATTTTTTTGACACCTATTTCCGCATTTACAATCGCCTTGTTAAAAATCGATTAAAACCCCCAATTTTTCATGTGTATTAGCCCATGGATTTGGCGCTCGGAGCACCCAATTTTTTTTTCTCAAAAAATATTATGAGGACTTCCGTAATGAGTTGGTGAACCTTCGCGTGTAGTCACGTCATTTTTTTAACGCTCATTTTCGCATTTAAAAGCCCATTTTGAAGAGTCGCACAAATTCCCTGATTTTTCGTATTTATTAGCCCATTGATTGGGCGCCCGAAACACCCAAAAAAAATAATCCAGAATCTTTATGAGGACTTCCGTAATGTGTTGGCGAACCTTCACGTATCCTCACACCATTTTTTTGACGTCCGCATTTACAAGCCTTTTTAAAAAAATCACACCAATTTCCCGATTTTTTGTGTATATTAGCCGATTGATCTAGCTTGTGGAGCACCCAAACGTTTTTCTCAAAAATATTTATGAGGACCTCCGTAATAAGTTAAGGAACCTTCACGTGTACTCACAACATTGTTTTAATACCCATTTTCGCATTTACAAGACCGGTCCTCGTTACCGAATTCCGTTAGCGGCACCGGTTTTAACGGAAATTTCCAAAGGTTCCGTCCAGTCCCTTAGTTACTGGATAGGAAACGGTTTGGACCGGACCGGAACTGGTTCTTACCGGATCATTGTGTACCGGTAATTTTTTATTTTTTTTTATTAACTTTAATTATCATATAATATTATATTATTAATTAATAAAATTATATTATTAAAAAACTTCAATTTAAAACTTTAAACTTTAAATTTACTTTAAAGTTTCAATTGAATTTAAGTTTAAACTTTAAACTTTAAACTTTAAACTTTAAAATTGACTTTAAATTTTAAAGTTTATATTGAATTTAAAGTTTAAAATTGACTTTAAAGTTTAAAGTTTATATT
>JAJOOO010084037.1:0-12552 GCA_029582685.1 Solanum piurae
CTATTCACAACTTCATCATCATCATAAACCTTAGGTCACAATTGCCCATTCAAGGCCAACATCCAATGTAACACAATTGACCATCAATTCCTCATAATTCAATATAGAACAATACATAAATCAATAGCCGATGACAATCTACACATTAATATCACATTATTAGCTCATAATCAATAGACCCACTTTAGACCCAAAACTTTGGATTTCAAGATATGCAAGGGTTCATGGAGTTTTTGATCTTAAAACCATCAATATTAACATAAATCATCATTTGAAATACTTTCATGCAGGAACCCAAGCTTAGAATTGAAATTGGGATTTTTAGTGTTTTTGAAAAACATTGAAATCACTTTGATTTGGCTCTTTGATTGAAAAGAGAATCAAAGATAAAATCCCCACACCTTTATGATTAATTTCCTTAGGAATTTAAAGAGAAATCAGTAGGAACTCATCCCCTAGCTTGAAGCTTCATCAATGGCTTCCATGGAGTTGTAGAGAGAGAAATTTATTTGAGAGGGAAGGTTCAATTTGGAGAATGGGGTCTAATTCTAGGTCTTGGGGTTTTAACCACTTAAAATACCTTAAAATAGGTAGAATAACCATTTCTAAAAATTCCCCAAAGTACCCAAACTACCCCTCACTTAGTTGGACCTTATTAAACAAGTCAAACTTGAGTTTTATTTTCACAGATTTCGTCGGGAAACAAGTTCGCGACGCGGAGGTGTTCCCGCAAGTATCTGGAAATTAAATTTCGAGACAGCAGAGTCCGCGATACGTCCGCGACGCGGACCAAAACTTTTGGCCCTTGGTTTAGCTAGTCCGCGACGCGGACATGCTCCCTCCAAGCACAATCTCAAGCTGCCCTGGCAGCTTGTTTGGCCAAGGGTTGGGGTCCTTTTCGGGGACCCTTAGAGTGGTCCCGGGGAGTCGTACCCAGACATTTTGACCCTAAAAACATTTATTAAGACACTAGGGTCACCTCCACTGATTTTAGACTCCAAACAACACATAAAACATGCAAGACTCACTAGAACACACTAGCACGCAAATGACTAGTTTTCGAACCTCTTGAACGTCTCTTTGACGTTTGACTTCAAACTCAACTAAACTAACCTATAAACTCATTTTCAAACATTTATACAAGTTTATCAACTACTAACACGCATGTGAAGCTCTAATTATCCTATTTCATTTTGAGGGGAGTTACAATGTCACAAGCATGAGTAACACGTCCTGCAAATCAAATTAAATAGATGATATAATCTTTTTTACTGCTTCTGCTACTAAGAGTTATGGAGGAAATGTTAAAATAAAAAACTACATACATGCAACTATAACTAAATTGAAGGCAACGACCCATCTAATTAAAAATACAAAAAACAAAATCCAAAAATAGAAGGAAAAGAAAATAGAACTAAAACAATACTAAAAAAAATTAATAGGAGTATAACACATTCGAGAAAGAGCTATATCAAAATAGGGATCGGGTCTAATGTGATTAGGTGTGATGAAATAAGAGATTGAAAGCTGTTGGGAAGAGTTGGCTCCATGATATTCGGCATATTTATATGCCCAATTACTACGAATTACCCATCTTTTAGCGTAAGTTTAGGGACATTCACTAATATAACTGACTTGTTTGACTTAGGATTGTGATGATTGCATACTAATATACATGATTAGCTATTTGCGGGGTTCTTAAGAGAAGCGCTGGAATCATGAAAGAAAAGGAATCGAGGACGACAAGTGATGCCCAGAACAAGAGTTGGCACCAGATCCATGGGCTATAAACTAGATGCTTCCATTGAAAGAGAAGAGGCTCCGTGACATCCGGTCTAAGCTCTTTTTCGCGAGAATTTTGCCCGCATCCGATTCCCAATTCTTTTTCACCTCGGATGACCGTGTTGGGTGAATTGTGACCTCGTACGATCATGTCGGGTGAGCAACAACCTCTTGGCCAGGCTTGAAGCAGAGGGTAGAACGTAATATCTCTTGGTGGTTCGGCCCATCAACCTATTACAAAAGAGTCCTCGAAGAAAGAAGCCATTTTTACGGTATTTTCGTTGCGCAACTTCAGTTGCACTAGTGGATTTTATAACCTATTTTTTAGTGCCAACAAAGTGCATGTGTTCATACACACACACAATTGGGGAATTTGGGTGATTCTTAAAAATGGGCTTGGAAATGTAGAAATGGACGTTACAAAAATGGTGTGATTATACGTGAAGTTTCCCCAACTCATTATGAAGGTCTTCATAAAGTTTTTTGAGAAAAGAAATTTGCGTGCTCTTTGCGCCAGATCCATAGGCTAATACACACGAAAAATTAGAGAATTTGGGTGATTCTTAAAAAAGGGTTTGTAAATACGGTAATGGACATTAAAAAAATTGTGTGAGTATACGTGAACGTTCCCCAACTCATTATGTAGATCCTCGTAAAGTTTTTTGAGAAATTTTTTTGGGTGCCCTAGGCGCCAGATCGATGGGCTACTACTACACACAAAAAAATTGAGAAATTTGGGTGATTCTTAAAAGGGCTTGTAAATGAGGAAATGGGCGTTAAACAATTGGTGTGAGTATACGTGAAGTTTTCCCAACTCATTACAGAGGTCCTCATAATGTTTTTTGAGAAAAATATTTTGGATGCTCCTGGCGCCAGCTCCATGGGCATACACATGAAAAATTTAGGAATTTGGGTGATTCTTAAAAAAGGGCTTGTAAATGCGGAAATGAACGTTAAAAAAATAGTGACTATACATGAAGATTACCTACATCATTACGGAGGTCATCATAAAGTTTGTTGAGAAATTAATTTTGGGTGCTCCAAGCGCCAGATCGATGGGCTAATACACATGAAAAATAGAAAAAATTGGGTGATTCTTAAAAAAAGGTTGCCAATGCGGAAATGGGCATTAAAAAATGTGTGAGTATACGTGAAGGTTCCCTAACTCATTAAGGAGGTCCTCATAAAGTTTTTTGAGATTTTTTTTTGGGTGCTCCAGGCGCCAGATCCATGGGCATTAACACACGAAAAATCAGGAAATTTGGGTGATTCTCAAAAAAGGGGTTGTACATGCGGAAATGGGTGTTAAAAAAATGTGTGAGTATACGTGACGGTTCTCCAACTCTGTACAGAGGTCCTCATTAAGTATTTTGAGAATTTTTTTAGGTGAACCGGCCGCCAGATTCATTGGCTAATGCACACGAAAAATTGGGGCATTTAGGTGATTAATAAAAAAAAGGCTAGTAAATACGAAAATGAGCGTTAAAAAAATAGTGTGAGTATATGTGAAGGTTCCCCAACTCATTACAGAGGTCCTCATAATGTTTTTTGAGAAGAAAAATTAGGGTGATTCGTAAAAAAAGGCTTGTGAATGCAGAAATTGGCGTTAAAATGGTGTGAGTATACATGAAGGTTCCCCAGCTAATTACGAAAGTCCTCATAAAGTTTTTTGAAAAAATAAATTGGGTTCTTAGGGCGCCAGATCCATGGGTACAAACAAAAAATCTGGAAATTTGGGAGATTCTTAAAAAATGGATTGTAACTTTGGAAATGGGCGTTAAGAATGATTTGAGTATAGGTGAAGGTTCCTCAACTCATTACGGAGGTCCTCACAAAGCTCTTTGAGAAAACAATTTTGAGTGGTTTGGACGCCAGATCCATGGGTTAATACACACAAAAAATCGGGAAAGGCGCAGGAAATGGGCCTTAAAAAATTTGTGTGAATATATACAAAGGTTCCCCAACTCATTACTGAGGTCATCATAAAGTTTTTTTGAGAAAAATATTTTGGGTGCTCCGAGCGCCAGATCCATGGGATGATACACACGAAAAATTAGGGAATTTGAGTGATTCTTAAAAAAGGGCTTGTAAATGCTGAAATAGGTGTTAAAAAATGGTGTAAGTATACGTGAAGGTTCCCAACTCATTACAGAGGTCCTCATAAAGTGTTTTGAGAAAAAAATTTGGGATGCTCCGAGCGTCAAATACATGGGCTAATAATACTCACAAAAAATATAGGAATTTGGGCAATTTTTAAAAGAAATGTCTTGTAAATGCAGAAATGGGCGTTAAAAAAATGATGTAAGTATACATGAAGGTTCCCAAACTCATTACGGAGGTCCTCATAAAGTTTTTTGAGATAAAAATTTTGGGTGCTTTAGGCGCCAGATCTATGGGCTAATACACACTAAAAATCGAGGAATTTGGGCGATTCATAAAAAGGGCTTGTAAATGTGGAAATTGACGTTAAAAATTTGTATGATTAAACGTGAAGGCTCCCCAACTCGTTACTGAGGTGTTTTTTTTGACAAAAAACTTTTGGTTGTTTTGGGCGCTTGATAAATAGGTTTATATAGGCGAAAAATCGAGGAATTTGAGCGATTTTTAAAAAAGGGCTTGTAAATGAGGAAATGGGCTTTAAGAAAATGGTGTGATTATATGTGACGGTTCGCCAACTCATTACGGAGGTCCTTATTAAGTTTTTTGAGAAAAAAAATTGGGTGCTCTAGCCGCCATATTCATGGGCTAATACACACGATAAATTGGAGAATTTTGGTGATTTTTAAAATAAGGCTTGTTAATGTGGAAATGGGCATTAAAAAAATAGTATGAGTATACGTGAAAGTTCCCCAACTCATTACGGAGGCCCTTATAAAGTCATCTGAGAAAAATAATTTAGGTGCTCCAAGCGCCAGATCCATGGTCTAATAAACACGAAAAATTGGTAAATTTGGGTGATTAAAAAAAAGGCTTGTAAATGCGGAAATGGAAGTTAAAAATGGTCTCAATATACGTGAAGGTTCCCCAGCTCATTACGAAGGTCCTCATAAAGTTTTTTTGAAAAAATAATTTTGGGTGCTCCGGATGCCAGATCCAAGGTACACACAAAAGATCTGGAAAATTATGAGATTCTTAAAAAAGGGATTGTAAATGCAGAAATGGGCGTTAAAAATGGTGTAAGTATACGTGAAGGTTCCCCAACTAATTACGGAGGTCTTCATAAAATTTTTGATAAAATATTTTTGGGTGGTGTGGGCGCCAGATCCACGTGTTAATACACACAAAAAGTCGGAGAACTTTGATGATTCTTTAAAAGGGCTTGTAAATGAAGAAATTAGCGTTAAAAATGGTGTGAGTGTCACGACCCGAGACTACCCCCTAGACGTGACACGGCGTACAAGACTCTGAAAAGTCTCATACAAGCCCTTAGCATATCATGACATAAGAACATAGGGAAAAATGCGGAAAATTTAAAAACTTTTCTAACAATCAAAGTCTTTTATAAAATGAGAGAGTCTATGACACTATGTCTCAAACCATCTATAAAATTAGAATTAAAACTCTTGAATACAATCTTAGGGACACGACCCTTACATAAATCTAAAACATAAAAGAAAGATATAAAGGACATGTGGTCAAGTCCTCGAATACTATGAGGACTCACCAATCTTCTTCTTCTTGATCTACTAGAGTCCTAGCCACGAGGATGGAATCCAATAATTCCAAAGCCTACACTTATAGAAAATGTAGAAATATGGGTTAGCACAAAATGTACTAAGTATGGAATCCATGCAAGAAAATCTTTAAAACATGCATAAAAGGGACATTTTGTTTAAAAACCATGCTTCATGCCACTTTTGAACATCAGCTTTGAAATAGTTGGAGAATGTAGCTCATAAGACAAACCATGCACAATTCATCATAACATAGAGGATATCATCATAATTACAAGCATAGTCTTCAACACAACATAATGCATACTCCAATCTTCACAAGACATAGTTCACATACATAAGCACATACCAAGATCATCTCATCATAATAGAACTATCACATGAGCAACCCTAAGCTAAACTTGTGCAATTCATAGATAAGATCTCATAATCCTATCCACACTAAGTCTCACTTTTAGGCCACCATGATCATGCATAACATAAGTTCATACCAACATATAAGCAACCCAAAGTCATACTAGTGCGATGCAGAGGTAAGATCCCATAACCCTACCAAATGCTAAGTATCACATTTAGATCACCAACAACATACATATCTTACTTTTGGTTCAAACATAACCAACATACATAAATAAGGAGACATTCACGATCATAACTTATAACAAGTAAATTCAACCTTAACATTCATATATATCATACATATATAATTCATAAGTCTTCATAACATAAGATAACCTAACCATAACCCCTCTTAAAGTCCACTTGTGCAATGTATGGGTGAAGTCCCATACCCCCACTCATACTAAGTGGTACTTCTTAAGAAGTCATAATTAGAGTCCATGTTCTTACCTTAGCTCATATTTGTATCATATAGGGATAATAACCTTAACCGACATAGACCATGTGAGCTACATGGAATCCGGTGTCGTTTAACCCCACACCGAAAGAAGGTGTTCTACTTGCCTAAGGTAGAACTAACATATTAATTAGCTTTTAGGTGGATCCACTAGCTAAAGACCTATGTGGGCACATAGTTAAGGGATAGGAAGATTGCTTCTAGAAACCCGACCTATTGTATTGGCGGAGGAGCTTTCATCTCATGAGATCATGTGTAGAAGACCCAGCCTATTATATTGACGAGAATGCCTCTACCTCATTTTTCCATACCCACTCAGTGCTAAGTATTATTTCCCCAATTATTCATAATTAGTCTTTGAATTGCATTTACATGTGTGAAGGAACATCTTGCCCTTCATTCAACACAACTCATATAAATAGCTCATAGATTCAATTAGGTGAGAACTAACTTTCAACCTTAGAATCATCATTAGTATGTGAGTAAACCTTTCACACCAAGATAATGTGTTTTCATGAGAATGGACTTTCAATCAACACAATAAGATCATCATGGTCATGTACATTTTATGCATAATAATGTGTAAAGGTGCATATGAGAACTAGACTTTCAATTGACACCATAGATACGTCATAATCATGTTTATGCATGGAGTGTGTGTGGGTGTGTGATAGTCCTTGCAATGACACAACAACAACATTATCATCATAGACACTTCCCTCTCAAAGTGTTCATAAGCATGTACATAATACCACAATCACACATAATTCACATATATTGCATTCAAGGGTCACATTGAGTCAACCCATCTAGCATTCAACATATATAACATAGATACAACCATGACTCAAGTAATCCATTCATTTTATGCATAAACTCATGTGATCATATTATAGGTCATGTGGATGAAGTCTTTACCCAATAATGCCATATATAACTTCAACATACATAATAGCTTCCTTATTTAAGCATTAACATCCTTAGCTTATTCACATTAGCTTTTACCTTAAAATCCCTAGAAGTCATCTTCATGTTATGAGCATTACCCTCAAGCAACACCTCACATGGTAATCATCTAAACCTAAATCCCAAGGTAAACTAACTACATGCTTCATTCTTATTCAATTATGGACATATAACATCAAGTAAACTAAATCTCAATACTACTTCAACCATGATCCATCATATAAGACCTAATCAAGTTATTTCATGTCTACAAGATTCATTCATAATCAATTCATGTCTAGGTGATCTAGTCTAAGGCAATTCATCAAGAAGTTCATCAATCTTAGAGGTTCACATCTAAACCCTCAAGTTGCCCTTCAAGGTTAAGAATCAAGATCAACCCTAACTTCTAGAATTACAACACTAGATAGGGGAATTTCATGATTCAACAACTTAATCAACATAAACATATCAATTGACAAGCTTACATGATCAATCAAGTCATACCCTAGTTCACAATTTAGGAAGAAGGGGAAATCATGAGTCCAAGGGAGATTTTCATCAAAATCCATCAATACTCCATTAATCCAGTTAGAAATCATCATAATCAATCATAATAAACCATAATTAAATAATTGAATTCGTTTTGGAAGAAGACCCATGACTAGATTCGAAAACCCTAGATTTGGGGGATTTGAAACCATAATTTGAAGGGGCTTCTTGGTGATAGCTAAAAAAGAATGAAAAGCATCCATACCTTAGGTTGAAATCCTTACGAAATTGGAGAATAAAGACTTGTTCTTGAACCCCTAGCCTGACCTTGACCTTGTTCTTCAATGGAGGTCTTCTTCTTAGAGAGAGAAATATTTGAGAGAGGGAAGTTGGGATTATTATATGGGTATTTGGAAATAATGGAGTAAATAGGTGTTTTAAGACTTAAAACTATTTATATATATGATATAAAACATTTAAAAATGCCCTCATTAATTAATTAATGAAAAGGAAATTACATAAAAATCCTCAACTTGGGCAGCCCCCGTCAGGGACCATGCCCACTTGTGCGGGTCGTGAGGGACACCACGGCTCGTGGTGGTGCCCGTGGTCCCTTGACCAGGGTGCCTCTCCACCTTGCTAAGCCCCTTCATGCTAAGGCATCTTCACAACCACTTCTATGGACCGTGGTCAAGACCACTGGCCGTGAAGTGGCTCGTGGACTTGAGGCAGTAGCTTGGCCTCAAGGCCTTGCCTCCCACTAAGATAGGTCATCTTCACGGCCACTTCTACGGACCGTGGTCAAGACCACTGGCCGTGAAGTGGCTCGTGGACTTGGGGCAGTGCTTGGCCAAGGTTGGGCAGCCTTGGCCTTTGGCTTAGGCCTTGCCCCATTCACTTGGCACTTGCCCTTGCAACCCTTAACCAAACCTTAGAAGGTCTTCTTAACAACTGGGTCTAACACGTGCCTTGACGTTCAACCACTAGACTCCTAAACCTAAGCTCGAGAAATCAGTTTTACAACATAAAACCTAAGTCTAACTCTAAAACAAACTCGTTAGGCTCTAGTTTCACCTACTAGTTTCCATTAGGCTCTAGCTTGGCCTTACTAGTTTTCCGGGTTGTTACAGTGTGTATACATGAAGGTTCCACAACTCATTGCGGAGGTCCTCATAAAGTTTTTTGAGAATTTTTTTTGGATACTTTGAACATTAGATCCATGGGATGATACAAATGAAAAATCGAGAAATTTGGGCGATACATAATAAAAGGCTTGTAAATGCGGAAATAGGCGTTAAAAATGTTGTGACTATACGTGAAGGTTCCCAAACTCATTATGGAGTTCCTCATTATGGGCGTAAATTTTTTTGAGAAAAAAAAATGGGGGCTTCGAGCGCTAGATCAATGGGCTTATACACACGAAAAATCAGAGAATTTAGGTGATTCTTATAAAAGGACTTGCAAATGCGGAAATAGGTGTTCACACAATGGTGTGAGTATACGTGATGGTTTCCCAACTTATCACAGAGGTCCTCATAATGGTTTTTGAGAAAAAAAATTGGTTGCTCCGGGCGCCAGATCAATGGGCTAATACACACGAAAAATCAGGGAATTTGGGTGATTCTAAAAGAGGGCTTGTAAATTCGGAAATGGGCATTAAAAATTGTATGACTATACGTGAAGGTTCCCCAACTCATTACGGAGGTCCTCATAAATTTTTTTGAGAAAAAAAAATTGGGTGCTTTAGACGTCAGATCCATGTGCTAATAATATATATATAAAAAATCAGGGAATTTGGGTGATTCTTAAAAAAGACTTGTAAATGCGGAAATGGTCATTAAAAAAATAGTGTGACTATACGTGAAGGTTCCCCAACTCATTACAGAGGTCCTCATTAAGTTTTTTGAGAATTTTTTTTTGGGTTCTTTGGGCGCCAGATCCATGGAGCATACACACGAAAAATTGAGGAATTTGGGCGATTCTTTAAAAAGGGCTTGTAAATGCGGAAATGGGCGTTAAAAAAATGGTCTGAGTATACATGAAGGTTCCCCAACTCATTAAGGAGGTCCTCATAAAGTTTTTTGCGAAAACAATTTAGGGTGCTCCGGGCGCTAGATCCATGGGATAATACACACGAAAAATTGGGGAATTTAGGTGATTCTTAAAAAATACTTGCAAATGCAGAAATGGCCGTTAAAAAAATGGTATGTGTATACTTGAAGGTTCCCAAAATCATTACGAAGGTCCTCATAAAGTTTTTTGAGAAATTTTTTTTTGGGTGTTCCGCACGCCATATCCATGGGCTAATACATAGATAAATCGGGCAATTTGGGCGATTCTTAAAAAAGGGTTTGTAGAGGCGGACATGGGCATTAAAAATGGTGTAATTATACGTGAAGTTTTCCCAACTTATTATGGAGGTCCTCATAAAGTTTTTTGAATTTTGTTTTGGGTGCTCCGGGGTGCCAGATCTATGGGCATAGACGAAAAATTGAGTAATTTACGCACTTCCTAAAAAAGAGCTTGTAAATGCAGAAATGGGTGTTAAAACTATTGTGAGTACACCTGAAGCTTCCCTACCTTATTACAGAGGTCCTCAAAAACTTCTTTTAGGAAACAAAATTTGGTACTCCGGGACGCCAAATAAATACACACGAAACAATTTGTGCGATTCCTAAAAAGGGCTTGTAAATACGGAAATGGGGGTTAAAAAGCTGGTGTGAATATACGTGAAGGTTTCTCAACTCATTACAAAGATCCTCACAAAGTTTTTTGACAAAAAAATATTGGCTTCTCTGGGCCGCTAGAATCATGGGCTACTACACACGAAAAATTGAAGATTTGTGTGATTCGTAATAAAGGGCTTGTAAATGAGAAAATAAATTTTTTAAAAATGATTTGAGTACAAGTGAAGGTTCCCCAACTCATTACGGAAGTCCTTATAAAGTTTTTTTGAAAAAAATATTTTGGGTACTCTGGGTGCCACACCCCTGGGATTAACACACGAAAAATTAAGAAATTTGCGCGATTCCTAAAAAAGGATTGTAAATGCGGTAATGTGCGTTAAAAATGGTGTGAATATACGTGAAGGTTCCCCAACTCATAACAGACATCCTCCCCACCCCTACCCCTCCCAAGTGAGTCGTACCCCGAGGACCCCTCTCCCCCACCCCCACCCTTACTCCCCAAAACCCCACTCCCCAGGGTGCCATGCCATGAGGATCCCCTTACCCCTCCCACATCTACTCCCCAAAAAACCCTCCCCGAGGCGTCGTGCCCTAAGGACCCTTCTTACCGGGGAACCGTGCCCCGAGGACGCCTCACCCTTACACCTCACCGGGGCATCGTGCCTCCAGGACCCCCCACACCTCCACCTCTACCCCTCCTCGAGGTGCCGTACCTCAAGGAAGCCTTGTTACCCTCCCCCCACCCCGACTCCCTATAACCCACTCCAAACCCATAGGGGTCCCGTACCCTGAGGACCCCCTTGCCCCACCCCCTCCTCAGGGTGCAGCGCCCCGGGGACCCATTTGCCCCACCCCACCCGCTTCCTGGGGGAGCCGCAACCCGATGACCCCCTTGCTCCCCCTACACCCCCACCACCACCCACCGGTGCACCACGCCCCGAAGACCCGTCCTTGCCCCTCTCTCCACCACCCCCAAGGGAGCTGCGCCCCGAGGACCCCCACTTGCCCCCTTGGGCGCTGCGCCCCGAGGACTCCCCCTGCCCCTTCCATCCTCCTCTCCCCTCCGCAGGGCGTCACGCCCGGAGGACCCCACTTGCCCCACAACCCCTCCAACCCCCAGGCGTCGTGCCTCAAGGACCCTCCTTGCCTCTCTCCCCAAGGAACCGTGCCTCGAGGACCCCATTGCCCTCCCCTTCAAACCCCCTCCGTGGGGCGTTGTGTCTCAAGGACCCCGCTTTATCCACCCTCTCCCCCAGCCCCCTCAGCGGGACGCCGTTCCTTGAGGACCCCCCTTACCTAACCCCCTCCATGGGGCATCATGCCCCTAGGACTCCTCCTTAACCACCCTCACCCCAACCCACTGCCCAGGGCGACGTGCCCCGAAGACCCCCTTTTCCACCACCACCCAACCCCTTCCCCGGGACATCGTGCCCTGAAGACCGCCACCTTACCCACCCCCCAACCCCCTCCCCGGGGTTCCATACTCGAGGACCCCCTTACCAATCCCTAACATTTCCTAGTGGCGCCGTGCCCCGAGGACCCCTTCTTACTCTCCCCCCCTCCCAACCCTTCCCAATGGCATCGTGCCACGAAAACCCCCTCTTACCCCCTACAAACCCCCATCCCAACCCTTTCCAGTGGCGTCGTTCCCCGAGAACCCCCCTCCCCTTCCCGGGAAACCATTCCCCGAAGATCCCCTAACCCCCTCCCTGGGGCACCTTACCCTGATGACCCCTCTAACCCACCTTCCAACCCTTCCCAGTGGCGTCGTGCCTCGAGGACCCCTTCTTACCCCCCCTCCAACCCTTCCAGTGGCACCGTGCCCTGATGACCCCTCTTTACCCCCTAAAACCCTCCTCCCTACCCTTTCTTGTGGTACCGTTCCTAAAGGACCCCTTCTTACCCCCCCCCCCCCAAACCTCCCTCATCGGGGTGTCGTGTCCTAAGGACCCCCGTACCCCTCTCCCCTCGAACCCTCCTCCCCAGGGGCACCATGCCCTGAGGACCCTCTTACCCCAGCCCCCACTCTAAAAAACCCTCCCAGAGGCATTGTGCCCCGAGTACCCCCCTTACCCCCCACTCCCAAACCTCCCTCCCCGGGGTGCCGTGCCTTAAG